>CAUYPK010047759.1:0-23086 GCA_963574355.1 Loris lydekkerianus
AAGTCCTTATGAACTTCAGGAAAAACACAATAACAATGGAAAGGCCATGCTTAGTGATGAATCATTTTTTTTTTCTTTTTTTTTGAGACAGTCTCACTATATTGCCCTGGGTAGAGTGCTGTGACATCACAGCTCACAGCAACCTTAAACTCTTGGGCTTAAGCGATTCTCTTGCCTCAGCCTCCCAAGTAGGTGGGACTGCAGGCGCCTGCCACAAACGCATGGCTGGTTTTTTTTGTTGTAGTTGGCACTGTTGTTTAGCTGGCCTGGGCTGGGTTTGAACCCGCCAGCCTTGGTGTATGTGGACAGTGCCCTAAAAGTGAGCTATGGGCGCTGAGCCAGCTATGAATATTTATAGAAGAAATTATCATGTAAACACTGGAGTGATTTTTAAGAATCGAAGTATGATATACAAACATAAAGAAGTGTACTCATCTTAAACATGACTGCTGAGTTAGCCCCAAATGGCCACGTGACTTCCATAATGGAGGATGGAGGAGAGGAAGTGGGGGCAGGGTTGAAGGGATGTGTAACTTCCTCTATCAGGGTAGGTGGTCAGTGGATAGTCCAGGGTTACTAGGTAGACAGGTAGGAAATCAAGAATGGCTAATACAAATGTCTCAAAAGATAGCAGGATGTGCTTATTATTTTAGAGATGTGTAAGTGCTGAGAAAAACAACTCAGGGAGCCAGAAGTGGTTGCTTCTGAGGAGATGGGGGAGACAGGCAGGAAACCGCTGTATCATCTGCCTTTAGGACAAGTTTATTTTGTTCTCCCAGCAGGTACCATACTTCACCACTTCTGAGATGCTCATTTATTCGCATTTTTACATCTTTAAAATTAGAATGCATCTCTGAGATCAATGGTGACCACTATAATTGGCATGCTTTCTCCTGATGGTGCATGAGTCACGGTGCATCTTACAATTGGTGATGTCTTAGATTCGTTGACGTATGGCACTATTTCGATAAAAGAAAAATTACTTTAAAGGGAAAAATGAGCTAATTGGAACAGCTGCTTTATATTGAGCTCCTATTTTGGGTTGAGCATTGTAAATGTCTCCATTTAGCATCGTAAACAACCCTGGATGATTATTCAAAGTTTCGAGAGGAGGAAATCGGCTCAGAGAGGTTAAGTAATTTCCGTAATGTTGCCCAGCCAGTGAGTGATAGAGAGGAGTCAAAAACCAGGTGCTGTCTGATTCCCGAGTTTGTGGCCTCTGGTTTGACCAGTTTGAAAGACCTTTATCCCTTTGGTTATAAGGCCCAGAGAGAAGCAGGGTTCTGCTCAATACCATGCAGCAATACTAAAGCTGAGTCTTTGCCAAAAGAAGAGGAAAAGCTAAGGGAATGGATTGAACGGCTTTACCCCCTCTCCATAGGAATCTGCATTGGCAGGGCTGTGCCCAAGACATCGCAAACACATGCACCGTCAAGCAAAAAGAGGGACGTTGCTGGGAAAGAGCAGCCTCTAGACAGTGGTTCTCAACCTTCCTAATGCCACGGCCCTTTAATATAGTTCCTGTGGGTCGCGACCCACAGGTTGAGAACCACTGCTCTATACCCTGGTCTCCCCCACAATTCTCCCCCCAACTGACCCCAGGTTTATCATAGAGGGGGACCTGGGGTTGTCCTATGCCAAGGCCAGCCTGCCCTTGCTATGATACAGACACTCACAGCTGCGTTCACATGGCACATGTTTGCCGAGCTCCTCCCTGCCCTGCCCTCCCACAGTACCTCTCCAGACACTTTCAGGGCCCCTTAAGTGTCTCCTGGATTCAGGAGCTACAGTCCTAGCTCTCAGTGGTGTCCTAAGTGTCAGGATGACAGTAAGGAAGGTAAAGTCCAGGTTCAAGGGAAGGACACTAAAATGGGTGTTAAAGGCTCGTGGCTAGGCCCCACTCAGCTTTAGTATTGCTCCCATCTCCCAGCTCTACAGTCTGTCACCGTGAGGCTGGGCACAGTGGCTCATGCCTGTAATCCCAGTACGTTGGGAGGCCGAGGTGGTAGGATTTCTTGAGGAATTCAATATCAACCTGGGCAATATAGCAAGACTCCATCTCCACAAATAGTTGTTTTTTTTTTTTTTGAGATAGAATCTCAAGCTGTTGCCCTGGGTAGAGTACCGTGGCATTATAGCTTACAGCAACCTCCAATTCTTGGGCTCAAGTGATCTTCTTGCCTCAGTTTTTCTATTTTAGTAGAGATAGGGTCTTGCTTTTGCTCAGGCTGGTCTCAAACACATGAGCTCAAGCAGTCCACCCACCTTGGCCTCCCAGAGTGCTAGAATTACAGGTACAAGCCACCTTGCATGGCCTACAAAATTTTTTAAAAAAATGAGCTGGGCATGGTGGCACACGCATGTAATCCCAGAACTTTGGGAGGCTGAGACAGGAAGATCACTTGAGGTCAGAAGTTTGTGACTGGCCTGAGCAACATGGAAAGACCCTATTTCTACAAAAAAACAAAAGAAAAAACAGCTGGGCACACTGGCACATGCCTCTAGTCCCAGATACTTGGGAGGCTGAGGCAGGAGTTCAAGGCTGCAGTGAGTTAGGATGACACCTCTGCACTCCAGCCAGGGTGACAGAGCAAGACTGTCTCTAAAAAAAAAGGAAAAAAAAAAAGTCTTTATCACCATTTACGGAGCACCATCCACCAGCCCTAACAACCTGTGACAGGTTCTAGTCAGAGGCCCAGAGAGGTTAAGCCATGCATCTGCAGTCACACAACCCAGAGCCTGAGTTTGAGCCTGTGGGTTAACCATTTACCAGCACTCCCTGTCCCTTCATGTTCATGTGTGTCCTGATGGTACACAACAACGTGGGGCAATGGCCCCTTAAGGGGAAACCCACATCCTGTTTCTGGTTTTGCCTGAAAGATATGAAGATGCAGTATCAGAGCACCAGGAGCTAACCTCGTGTGAGGCCCTGACTCTTTCCTTCCTCTCTCCTCTGTCCCACTCAGAGCCCCAGCAGCCCCCACCTGCACTTGGCTATGGCACTGACTTGTGTGTTGTGGCCTTCCACACCTCATTTCTCAGAGCCTCACTTTCCTCTGCTGTCAAATGGGAGGGAGGATTAAGCCTCCCCTGGGCCTCTGTGGGGCCTGGGGCACAGTTGCAAGCTCCATGCCTGGTCCAGCACATGCTGAGAATCCAGGAGGTGGCTCTGGGAGTCACGGGGACATGGCTGTGACCCCTGGTTCTGCCACCAACCAGCTGTGCATCGTGAAGTAAGTCTCTGCCACCCTCTGAGCCTGTTTTCTCTTCTGTGTGATGGGTGGTGGCTCAGCCCCACCTCTAATTTACTGGAAGCAGGTTCCACTCACTTGGAGGCCAACATTATTGTGGTCCATGGTCATCTTTAATCCTCTACTTCCTGTCCCTCTACTCTTGTCAAAAAAGCCTATCTGGAACACTCATACCAGGTTGGCTCTGTTCCTGAGGGCCCTGGTGTCCATGAAATCCAACCCCCTCATCTGCCAAATGGGCACACCTGTAGCACACACTCTCAGAATATGGTGAGAGTGCGGTGAACTGGTGCTTGTAAACTGCCCAAGGAAAGCTCCTTTCAGAGGGGTGCAAGGAGAGGTGAGCAAGGATGTTCACTACGACGGTCATGCAGCAGGGTTTAGAACGGAGAGATGTTCTGGCAGCAGGTGCCTGTGGTGGCCAGCCTTCTAGCCCCAAGGAAGCTGGCCTCCTGGTATTCAAGGGCTTGGGAAGCCCCTCCCTTATTGTCCAGAGTTGGGACCAATGGGAAAGTGGTCTGTCATTGTCCACTGTCACTTTTGAGATTAGGTTATGGAAGACTGTGGCGTCTATCTTGGGCTCTCTTCTTGCTCTCTCTGGGGGAAGCAGCTGTCTGGAAGAATCTTCCAGCCCTTTCAGAAGATTGCAGCCCCAGTCCGCAGCTTGACTGCCTGCAGCTCATGAGGAAACTTGAGCCACACAACTTGGTTAAACTTGACCCTCAGAATCTCCTCTAAGATAAGATATATTTGCTGATCTAAGCTGCTAAGTTTTGGGGTAATTTGGTACATCGTGGTGAATAATGAATATAAAACTCTATTACACACATTTTAGTACACATGTCAGACCAATTTTTTTTTTTTTATTTTTGTGTGTACTTGTTATTATTCAAGGAATGTAGACATTTTTAAATGCTCAAGGACTACTAACTGTATTTCTAAAAATAATTGCTACCTATGTTTTGACACTTGGAGAGATTTATTCATTCAAAAATTTGCCCTGAGTATTTCAAATAATGCCTGGAAAATACAAGTGTAATGAAACATTAGTGCTGCCTTTCGGTTTCATATATACATATTATGTATATATTATATATAGTTTGAGGCTGTAGTGAGCTATGATGACACATATACATGCATACATACATCTCAAAACATAGTTACTTTTAAATTATACGAATGATATATTTTCAGTATAGGAAAATGGGAAGATACAGATGAGCAATGGGTTTATCTATATCCTTACAGATTTTTCCCTTTGGAAATGTGTGTGTGTGTGTATATATATATATACAAACAGGAAACTGTGTGAGGGTGGTGGCTCACACCTGTAATCCTAGTACTCTGGGAGGCCAAGGAGGATGGATTGCTTGAGCTCAGGATTGAGGCTAGCCTGAGCAAGAGTAGACTCCATCTCTACTAAAAGTAGAAAAACTGGCTGGGCGTTGTGGCAGGTACCTGTAGTCCCAGCTACTTGGGAGGCTGAGGCAAGAGGACTGCTAAAGCCCAAGAGTTTGAGGTTGTTGTAAGCTACAATGATACAGGACTCTACCCAGGGCTACAGAGTGAGACTCTGTCTCAAAAAAAAAAAAAAAAAAAAGTAAAATATCACCCCAGGAAAAATAAGGTCAGACTAGCCTTAACTGTAGCAGGTACTAATTTACATTATATACAAATCTATGAGCAATCCTCTCAATTTTGACTTTTAAAAATCTAAATTGATGTTGTTGAAATAATACTAAAAGATTCCACTTTTAAGAGTAACAGTTTCAGGCGGCACCTGTGGCTCAGTGGGTAGGGCACCGGCCCCATATACGGAGGGTGGCGGGTTCAAACCCAGCCCCTGCCAAACTGCAACAACAACAAAAAAAGAGTAAAAGGGGTGGCGCCTGTGGCTCAGTGAGTAGGGTGCCGGCCCCATATACCGAGGGTGGCAGGTTCAAACCCAGCCTGGGCTGAACTGCAACCAAAAAATAGCTGGGCGTTGTGGCGGGCGCCTGTAGTCCCAGCTGCTCGGGAGGCTGAGGCAGGAGAATCGCGGAAGCCCAAGAGCTGGAGGTTGCTGTGAGTCCTGTGACGTCATGACACTCCACTGAGGGCGGTAAAGTGAGACTCTGTCTCTACAAAAAAAAAAAAAAAAAAGAGTAAAAGTTTCAGAATAACTAAGAACTTGATTCAGATATGCTGCTGATCAAGAGCCAAGTACTTTTTTTTTTCATTTAAATAAATAGATTTCTGCTATTGCATCCTTTGAAGAGAACATTCTGCTGATACAGCCACAGCTCTTCAGATCCAGTTGCTTTCTAGTAAACTCTTCATTCACCCTGGCATTCTTGAAAATATTCATCAAACATAGAGGAAGACTCATCTTCACGTTCCTTTGGTTCTTTAAAGTCCAAGTCTTCGCCATATTGAATGGCAAAATCAATATGTTGTAATACAATGTTCATGCTTTCTTCATCTGACTGATCATAAGGTAAAAATCGAACCATGCTGTAGTCATCAATCAGTCCACATATAGCTTTAGTGAGTTTTTTTGAATTTTTTGCTTCTTAAGGCACTTGTAGAATCTTCTAACGAAGAATACATGTCTGGATCTAGAAATTTCTCAATTTCCTTTTTTGCTTTCTTACTCAGCAGATCCATTTTTGTCATGATATTAACTTGTAGAATTTCTAGAGCGATCATGGCACTCAAGGCTGCCAGAATGCCAGAAATAAACTTGAATGACTCCACCATGAACTGCGAGAATCACAAGAAAAACTCCAGAGACTTGGAACTCCCACTGTTCTAATTGTTGGACCAGATGTTTCATCACAGGCAGGTGAGTGTACAACTCAATCTGACCTGGACAATCAAAAAGGATGTAGTCATCCTCCATGTGACTAAGACAGTTCTCTAGCCAGTCAAAATTATTGACAAAGTACTCCATGCAAAATACCAATCCTCCACTGGGACCGAACCTCAGAGAATCATCTTCCATCAGATCATGTATCTCGATCAGTTGCCGGATGTCAGCCATCACAGGGTAGTTGAAGTGTTCTGCTGCTGGATCTAGGTTTACAACTTGTACTGATCGGTTGAGTGCTTCACAGTGCTGGACCACAGTGGCACAATAGGTACTCGTTCTCTGCCTGGATGCTCTCTCCATGTATCACACTGTGTCTTAATTGACCAGTCACTTGTTTTCCCAAATAGACTACAGGCTCTTCCGGGTAGGTAAGGGCCATATCTTAGTCACACATATATGTCCTGTACTTCCCGCTGCCGGCAGGACCCATGACGAGCTGCGCATACTGAGGCATGTCTGCTCTCAGGCTTCCTGGAGCTGCCCCAGACCAATGTTTTAAAAAATGAGGTAGATGCCTGTGTCCAAAGTATGCTGCCAAATGAAAGGAAATCTTAGAGAACAATGTGCATGGTATGATCCTTTTTTTTACAGAAATATGATGTGCATGCATAGGATAAAACCTGAAAGAATATATCTGAACTATTAATAGTGGTTATGTCTTGTTGCAGAAGTGGGAGGGCTTGAAGGCTCATTCATTCTGTGATATTTGAAGTTTTTACAATGTATGTGTATTCATTTGGTAAACTGGTAGAAAAACATGATAATGGGTGTGGTGGCTTACACTTGTAATCTTAACGTTTTGGGAGGCTGAGGTGGGGGGGATTGCTTGAAGCTAAGTGTTCAAGACTGCCCTAGGCAATATAATGAGACTCTGTCTCTATAAAAAAAGAAAAAAAAATAGGCAGGCATGGTCGTATGTGTCTGTCGTCCCAGTTACTTGGAAGGCTGAGACAGGAGGATTTCTTGAGGCCAGGAGTTCAAGGCCATTGTGAGGCATCACTGTACTCTAGCCCAGGTGACAGAGAGAGACCCTGTCTCAAAAAAAAAAAAAAAAAGATTTGCCTAAGATGACAAGATGATTCTGACAGAAAAATATAACAAATTGGCTTCATTCATCGAGAAGCCTTGAGATCTGAGTATCTAATGGATTAGCAGTTTATTTTGTCCTTTGTGGTTAGCTCTCTGCATGTCATTGTCAAGTCCCTATCCCAGAGCCTCAGGCACAGTGTTAGGGTAAAGGCCCTCCTGCTGCCCCTAGAGGCTGTGGCCATCCAGAGGCAGGTAGTAGTGCTGACACGGAACATTCTAGCTAGCTCTCTATCCTCTGATGGAGGCCCAGCCTGTCTGGTCAGGCAGGAACACAGCCTTCTGACCTGGTGGCCCTGCTGTCCTTCCCTCCCCAGGGCGGGGCCCAGCACCTGGGGTGGGGAAGTTTGAGGATGGACTGTGGGTCATAGAGTCCCAGGCATTGTTTGCAAACTGCCATGTGCATTGGCGCGTGTCCGCAGGCCGGCAGTGCCAGGCTGGAGAAGCGTCATCGCTGCTCCTGCCCACTGGGGCACTGCGCTGAGGCCCAGCCCTACAGGAACCTACAGGACTATCCCAGCCAACAGAGGAGGCCTCAGAGAAGGGACATCACTCCTGCAAGGTTACACAGCTCCCAAGGTGTAAGGCTAGGAAGGGAGTGCAAGAAGGTCTGCTTGACCCCAAACTTGGCATCCTCAATTCTTACTCCACAGCTTTCATTCATTCAAGAACTGTATATTGCCTCACCCCCACACTGTTTTAGGCTCTGTGCTGGGGCTAGAGCAGTGAGCAAGCCCTTTCCCTTAGAACTTAGAGACTGATAATAATAATACTTAACAGTAGCAAACATACCTGCAGACCACTTACGGCATACCAGGCATAGGCTGGACACTTTTTACATTCTCTAAGTGCTCCCAGCAACCCTATATTCTATGACATAGTGTATTTTTTTTTTTTTTTTTTGTAGAGACAGAGTCTCACTTTATTGCCCTTGGTAGAGTGCTGTGCCATCACAGCTCACAGCAACCTCCAGCTCCTGGACTTAGGCGATTCTCTTGCCTCAGCCTCCCCAGTAACTGGGACCACAGGCATCCGCCACAACACCTGGCTATTTTTTGCTGCAGTTTGGCCGGGGCTGGGTTTGAACCCACCACCCTTGGTATATGGGGTCAGCGTCCTACTCACTGAGCCACAGGTGCCGGGCCAGTATGTTCTTTTTTTTATTTTTTTAAAACAGAGTCTCAGTTTATTGCCCAGATTAGAGTGCCATGGCATCAACCTAGCTTACAACAACGGACTTTAAACTCTTGGGTTCAGGAGAACCTCCTGCCTCAGCCTCCTGAGTAGCTAGGACTGCAGGTGCTCACCACAACTCCTGCCTAAGTTTTCTATATTTTTTAAATGTAATTTAATTTAATTTAATTTTTTTGAGACAGAGCCTCAAGTTGTCATCCTCTGAGGAGTGCTATTGCGTCACAGCTCACAGCATCCTCAAACTCTAGGGCTTAAGCAATTCTCTTGCCTCAGCCTCCCAAGTAGCTGGGACTATAGGCGCCCACCACAGTGCCTGGCTATTTTTTATTGTAGTTGTCATTGTTGTTTAGCTGGCCTGGGCCAAATTTGAACCCACCAACCTCAGTGTATGTGGCTGGTGACATAACCACTGTGCTATTATGGGCACCGAGCCGACACAGAGTATTCTTATTATGATACCTCACAGAAGAGGAAGCTGAGACCCAGAAAGGCAAGAAAACTTGTTCAAGGAGAGACGGTATGTGGTAGAAACAGAATCCAAGCCAGAGGAACAGTTCAAGGCTGTTTACTACCACACTCAACAGCCTGGCTGACTAAAAACAAAAACAAAAAACTCCCACATAAATTGACAAGATAATTTCAGATAGTGATCTATAATCTGAAGAAAATAAAGTAGGGAGATGTGATGGAGAGTGCTGGAGGGTCCAGAAGGCAGAGAGTATGTGGTCAGGGCCAGTTTCCCCCAGTTGGTGACATTTGAACTGCAGCCTGAATGAACTAGAGCCAGCAGCCATGGGAAGATTCAGAGAAGGACATGTGAGCCAGAGAACAGGGCATGTGCAAATGTCCTGAGGCAAGGGTAGGCAGGTGTGCTCAGGGGCCTAGAAACCAAGGAGGAGGAGAAACAGAAAATGAGAAAGGAGAGTGGATGGGGGACACCCTGGGGACCCTGCAAACCACAGTAAGGGTTTTGGATTCTACTTGGTGAACAGAGAAATGCTATTGGAGGACTTAAGCAGAGGAGTGATTATCTTTCAAACTGTCATCCCTGAGTTCTTTTTTGAGAATTTTTAACTTTTGGGGTTTTTATTTTTTATTTTTTTATTTTTAACTTTTGAATTTTTATTTCAATAATCTAGTAAAATTTATAGTTTCCATAGGGGACCATATGGAAGCCAAAACTCTAGAGCCTGGACCATGTTAGCATTTCTGCTTGCATCAAAGCCAAATAAAGCTACACCTAGGGCCCCAGGCCAATGGAAAAATAACCATGAAGAGAGGGGAACTTATTTTAATATGGGTAACATATCGGGCCCCCCAAATTTAGCAGTTCAGAATAATAATCCTTTATCTCCTAATTTCTGTGAGTCAGGAATCCATATACACTTTAGCTGGGTCTTCAAAGTTCTCCCAAAACTTTGCTGCAATCAAGGCGTTAGCAGCAGCTGGGCGCCCATCTCAAGGCTCACATTGGGGAGGATTGGCTTCCAAGTTCACTCACCTGATTGTTGGCAGGATTCAGTTCCTCCTGGCCTGTTGGACTGAGGAGCTTAGCTCCTTCATGTCTGTCGGCCAAGGCACCCCTTAGTTCCTTGCCACATGGGCCTCTGCATAGGGCAGCTCATGACACAGCAGGTGGCTTCACCAGAGCCAGCAAGCAGGATGAAAGCCAGGGTTCTTCTTTTTTTTTGAGACAAAGTTTCAATCTGTTGCCCTGAGTAGAGTGTTGTGGTGTCACAGTTCACAGCAACCTCCAACTCTTGGGCTCAAGTGATTCTCTTGCTTCAGCCTCCCAAGTAGCTGGGACTACAGGCACCCACCACAATGCCGGGCTTTTTTTTTGCAGTTTTTGGCAGGGGCTGGGTTTGAACCCACCAGCTGTGGTATATGGGAACAGCGCCCTACTTCTTTGAGCCACAGGCGCCACCCATGCCCAACTATTTTTTTTGTTGCCGTTGTCATTGTTGTTTTAGCTGGCTCAGGCCAGTTTTAAACCTGCGAGTCTTGCTGGCGCCCTATCCACTAAGCTATGGGCACTGCTTCAGGGTCATTTTTGTAACTTAGTCTAAGAAGTGGCATCTCATTCCTTTTTTCTTTCTTTTTTTTGCAGTTTTTGGCTGGGGCTGGGTTTGAACCCACCACCTGTGGAATATGGAGCTGGCGCCCTACTCCTTTGAGCCACAGGCACCGCCCATTCATTCCTTTTTTCTTTTTTGAGACAGAGTCTCACTATGTTGCCCCAGGGCCATGGCATCACAGCTCCCAGCAACCTCACACTCTTGGGCTCAAGTGATTCTCCTGCCTCAGCCTCCCTAGTAGCTGGGATTACAGGCACCTGCCACAACGCCCGGCTATTTTTTTGTTGCAGTGTTATTGTTGTTTAGCTGGCCGGGGCCGGGTTCAGACCTGCTAGCCCTGGTGCATGTGGCTGGCATCCTACCCACTGAGCCACGGGTGCTGCCTCTTTCCTTTTTTCTGAAAAACTTTTTATTTTGGAATGTTACGTATATAGGAAAATTGCAAAAACAACGCAGCTTTCTTGCATAATACCCCTTACCAAGTTTCCCCAATGTTACCATCTTAATTTACTGTGGAACATTTGTCAAACAAGCTTTGGTACATTACTATTAACAAAGTTTTCACACTAAGGTCCTTCCTCTGTTCCATAGTCCAACCCAGAATACCACATTGCATTTTATTATCTGTCTTTCTGCAGACTTTCTCAGCTTTTTCAAGTTACGACCTAAAGTTTTGTGAAGTGCTACTTGAGTATTTTGCAGAATGACACTCAAGTTGTGTGTGTATTTTATAGCTTGGCTGTGGACTTAGAGGAGGAATGCCATAGAGGTGTGTGAAGCCCTCCTTATTTCATTATATCAGGAGGCACATGAGGTCCCAGTGACATCACTCCTGGTATTATCCTTCATCCCTTCATTAATTAGTGTCTTCCAGACTTTTCCACCATGAAGTTACTGTTTTTTCCTTTTCTATGCTCTGTTCTTTGGAAGCGAGTCAGTAAGTCTAACTAACACTCAATGGGTGAGGAATTAATTACCTCCCAAGGAGAGTGTCATAAATTATTCAGAATTCCTCTTTGAGGATGATTTGTTCCTTCTTTCCCAATTATTTATTTACTCAATCATTTACTTATATGGATATTTATTAGAGAATGGTAGTTAGAACCTAAAATCTGGGCACTGGGTCTATTCACCATTACTAGGGTGTCACTGCTCCTGGGCCCTCTTGGCTATCCCATGTTGCTGTATTCTGTTCACTAGCAGCTGGTCTCTAGGTCCAGCCTGCTCTTTAGGACAGGGGATTACACAAAGGCGGGCATACCAGGACACGGGGATCTTTAGGGGCCATCCCTGCTTGCCAAGGGACTTAAACCGGCATGGTGCAACTGTGAAGGTCAGAAACAGCCCTCATGTTCATTGGCAGGGGACAGGCAGGAACACGAGGTAACTGTGTGCAGGAATGAGGAAGCTCTTTCCCACTGATATGCAATAATCTCCAAGATCCTCTTAAGTAGAAAGAGCATGAAGCAGAGCCAGGGATATGACAAGAGACTTTTAAATGAAAAGAGGACACAGAATATGTATTTGTATTTGCAGAAACTATCCCTAGAAAGATACCCAAGAAGCTCATCATGTTGATTTCTAGGGGAGGGAGGTGGGATCTACAAAGATAAAAAAGTGGGCTGTTGGACCAAGAGAGGAATAAACTGACAATTTCCCTGTGGCTTAGAACAAGAAAAGCAGCTGGAGGCCAAAACCCCTGGGGAGCATGTGGGTTGAGGGTGGCCTTATTTCTAGAAAACACCGTCATCGTCTCATGCAGTTTGTGGGATGGTTTGAGCACTGTTGCTCTTGTAGTTTGGTTTGTGTTTAATTTGTGGTTGTGTGGTATAGTGGTCAAGAACGCAGGACTCAGAAGCCTAATTGGGTATCCAAATCCTGGCTCTGATACTTCTTAGCTGGGTGACTATGGGAAATGACTCACTTCTTTGAGCTTCAGTTTCGTCTTCTGTAAAATGGGGAGAATAACAGTCCTTACCCCACAGGTGGTTATGAGGATTTGGCAAGTTTATACATGTCAAGTACACACGGCAAGGGCTCAATTAATGTAAGCTAGTGTTATTATCTAGTTCTTCTGCACGTGGGGAACCAGAATACTTGAAATAATCAATGTCATTCCTGGGGCTCTGAAAGATTTCCTTATTTTATTTTATTTATTTATTTTTTTGAAGCAGAGTCCCACTCTGTTGTCCAGGCTAGAGTGCTAGGGCATCAGTCTCACTCATGGCAACCTCAAACTCCTGGGTTTAAGTAATCTTACTTCCCCAGTCTCCTGAGTTGCTGGGATGACAAGCCTGACAAACCATACCTGGCTACTTTTTGTATTTTTAGTGCAGACAGGGTCTCACTCTTGCTCAGGCTGGTCTTGGAGCTCAAGCAATTCACCTGCCTCAGCCTCCCAGAGTGCTAGAATTATAGGCATGAGCCACTGTGCCCAGGTTTAGCCAAGGTTTCTTAATAAAATATGACCTATCACATATATTATGCTAGGTCATTACTGCAATGGCCCCAGTGCAGCTTGCCTCCCAGCACCAGGCCCCCAAAGTGGGCCTTCTCGTCGAAGTTGACCTGGCCACCTGAGGAACATCAGTAAGCATGAAGTAAGCAGATGTTTAATAAGGCTTGTTTTCTTGAAATACAGTATTCACTCCTGGGATCCAAACACCACACTGCAAGGAAGCATAGCTGTGGAATGATGAAGGCTATGGAGGAAGGAGCTGGAGGATGAGAAGCCACCTTGGAAAGTCCAGCCCCAGGCCAGCTCCCCACTGAATGCACCCTCATGAGTGAGCCCCACTGAAGCCACGTGGAGCCAAAGAGCAGGCCAGCAGGCTACTCACCAATATAGATCACTAAAACACACATCGTTTTGCAACTTTTTGAATCTTAACAGGGCACACACACACACACATCATGAACATCTCATTCTTTCGAATGACTGTATAGTTTTTCACGGAATCAGTGAAACATTATTTACTTATCCATTTCCTACTGCTGGACATTAGGTGGCTTCTGATTCTTCACCACGACAAACAGTGCTGTAGTAAATACCATCTCAGATGACTATCGTTGCTGATTTCATGGACGTTAGTGTTTCTTTAGGATAAATTCCCAGAAGCAGAATAGCTGGGTCAAAGGGTACGCACTCAGTGACAAATCATCCTACAAAATGGTTGCACCAATTTACACTCCTGCAGGCAGTGAGCAAGTGGGCCTGACCCCAACCCTTGTCAACACCTGGCAACAGCCACCTTGAGAAGCCATTTATTGGTTTATTTGTTTTGAGACAGAGTCACTTTGTTGCTCTTGGTAGAGTACTGTGGTGTTGCAGTTCACAGCAACCTCGAACACTTGGGCTCAAGCAATCCTCTTGCCTCAGCCTCCTGAGTAGCTGGGACTGCAGGTGCCCACCACAACACCTAGCTAGTTTTTCTATTTTTAGTAGAGATGGGTGTCTCACTCTTGCTCAGACTGCTTGAACTTCTAAGCGTAAGTGATTCACATACCTTGGCCTCCCAGAGTACTAGGATTACAGACATAAGCCACTGCACCTGGCCTTGAGCAGCCATTTAAATAGCAATATTTACCAGAGAGGATGAGTGAATGTGTGTCAAGAGTGGCTGGGGGTGGGGTGGGGAGGTCAAACATTGGGGAAGATCTGCAGTGGCCACAGGGAGCAGGGCCTGGGCCCCTGCCCTCCTGCCCTTGGTTCCTTCCTCTTCTGCCTGGGCAGCTGTGCTCAGCACATCCTTTCCAAGGCGCTTCCCTAGCAGATCTGTCTCCTGTGCAGGTCCAGGTTCCTCCAGCCTTGACCCCCAACTCACAATGACCCTCTGCTCAGATGGGCCTTGGCCCCAGCTTCAGCCCCAGCCCCTACTTCCTATAGAGACAGGAGCCTGCTAGGGTCACCTGGAGAGCTTGAGCAAACCTCTGATGGTCTTTGAACCCATTTCTGGTTTTGGAAAAATGTAGATGAGAACAATATCCACCTCTGGACCCTGTTGTTTATTCCTTCAGTAATCAGATATTTATTTATTTACTTATTTATTCTTCCAGCAAACATTTACCATCCTAGCTATTGGCCCCCATGACCTGGTCAAGAGACAGAGACCCATCAGGTAACCACACGGATATGTATTGATGGGTGCTTGTTTATGAGGCCATGTCACCTGAAGTGAAGTGCAAGTACACACACAGGAGCCTGACTTGGCCAGAGGGTGGGGCAGCTCGCTGGCCACTGGGCTGAGACAGAGGCAGGAAGGGCTCAGCAGGTGCTGAGCAGAGTGACTGCACTCCCAGTGAATGGAACAGTTTGTGCAAAGGCCCTGAGGATGGGGGCATCACATTCATTTCTGAATGAAGCCGAGTGCAGAGAGTGAAGGGAAAACAGGTCTGAGATAAAACCCGAAGGGTCAGAGGGCCACATCTTGAAGCCTTGTGGGGGACACTGCCCTTTAAACTAAGAGAATGGGGGAATCATTGACAGATTAGTGAGCTTCAAAGAGATATATCACATAAAAGTTCCTAACTCATGGTTCACACTCAATATATGTTGCTATTAGCCAGGCGCAGTGGCTCATGCCTGTAATCCTAGCACTCTGGGAGACCAAGGTGGAAGGATCCCGTGATCTCAGGGTTTTTTAGACTGGCCTGAGCAAGAGTGAGACCCCATCTCTACTAAAAATAGAAAAACTTACTCAGGTGTTGTGGCAGGCACCTGTAGCCCCAGCTACTTGGAAGGCTGAGGCAAGAGGATTGCTTGAGCCCATGAGTTTGAGGTTGATGACACTACGCAACAGAGACTCTATTTCAAAAAAAACCATGTTGCTGTTATTATTATTATTACAGTAGAACCTCTGTAAGTTGACCACCCAGGGGACTGTAACAAACTGGACAACATATGGAGGTGGTCAACATAAGGAACTGTCATTGAGTACGTGTGGTGCATGTCTGGTCTATGAAAATTAGGTCAACTTAAGGAGGTAGTCAATGTAGCGAGGTGGTCAACTGTGGAGGTTCTACTGTATTTTCCTACTTTCCCCACCTTCTAAGTGTCAGGTTAGAGAATTCCTTTCACTCACCAAAGGCCCTGAGTAGGCTGGGCCAGTTGTGTTCCTTGACTAGAAAGAACCCCAGAAATAACCCCAATGTTTTCAGGAAATGGATTGCAAATTCAGAGAGCATCCATAGCTCCTTCCAAGGTTACCCAGAGAGGTAGTGCTGGGACTTGAACCCAGGGCTCTTTCACCCCATCCCTGCTGCTAAATGCAAGTCCTAATAATTTCCCTGCGTCTGAAATCTTTTTTTTTTTTAATTTATTAAATTATAGCTGCATACATTAATACAATCATGAGGTACAATGTGCTGGTTTTACATACAATTTGAAATGTTTTCATCAAACTGGTTAACATAGCCTTCACGGCATTTTCTTAGTTGTTGTGTTAGAACATTTATATTCTACACCAAGTAAATTTCACATGTACCTCTGTAAGATGCACCGTAGTTTGGTCCCACCAATTACTCTCCCTCCACCCATCTTCCCCCTCTCCTCCCTCTCTTCTTTCCCCTTCTACTTGGGCTATATCTGTCTGAAATCTTGATGGCTCCCCACTGCCTCTGAATGCCCACAGCCTGGCATTCAAAGCCTCTGCTTGGGATTATTGCCCTCTCTCCCCTGACATGAACCCACACTGAAGCAAAGAGCACTGCTCAGTGTTCGCAAGGACACAAGGACATCGCCACACCTTTATTGGTGCAGTTCCCACACCATGTACCGGCAGTGGCAGCATTCCTGCAGCCCGTGGTGCCTGCCTTCCTTCCTGTATTAGCTTCCTGTCACTGCTGTATCAAATTTCCACAGACTAGTAGCTTTAAGGAGCACAAATTTATTATCTTACGGTCTGGAGGATGGAGGTCTGAAATGGGTTTCACTGGGCTAAAATCAAAGTGTTGGTGGGAGGGCTGTGTTCCTTATGGAGGTTTAGGGGAGAATATTTTTCCTTCCTTTTCCAGCTTCTAGAGGACACCTGTATTCCTTGGTTCGTGGCCCCTTCCTCCACCTGTACAGCTGTCAATGTAGGGCTGAGTCCTTCTCACACTGCTGCTCTCAGTTCTTTCTTCTCTTTTCCTCTTCCACATGGGAGGCCCCTGGGATTACATTTACTCACCCAATTAGCCAAGTTACTCTCCCTGTTTAAGGTCAGCTAATTAGAAACCTTAATTCCATGTGCTCCCTTCATTGCCCTTTGCTGTGGAAGCTGGGACAGGAACACATGCTCACAGGATTAGGTTGTGGGCGTCTCTGGGGCAAGATTATTATTATTCTGCACCACTCACCTCCCTCCTGTCAGGGCCTCAGCATCTTGGCCAGGCAGGTGCCCTGGGGCAGGAGGCCAAGACGAAGTGGTACGGCCCACACTTCTGGGGAGGCAACAAGAGTTCCTAAGCATGCACCTTTGGGGAGTGTTTTGGGTTTATAAAGGACTTTCCCATTCTCGGGGGTTAGTGTTATTCGTTCCATGCCACAGCTGAGAAAAGTATAGTGAGAGAGGTCAAGTGACTGCACCGAGGTCACAGGGTGAGGAATGGATGTGAACATCGCTAGGCTCAGCTGCAGGCCTGACCCCAGCTCCTCCCCTTCTTCTCCGGCTCTGAAATAGCCCATCGTAATGACTTTCCAAGGCCACTCCAGGCGAGTCCTGTGGCCAATTTGCCCTTATTTCTGGCTTCTTGCCAAAAGTCATAAGGTCACACTTGAAAGACTTCCGCAAACTTTGTAAGCCATCGCTCTGGAGGTTTCAGCTTGAATTAGAAGCAGGAACCATTTTCCATATGCTGCCAATGGGACTGTATTAAGTGCAGGTTTCCAGGGGATCTATTTGTCGATATCTTTCAAAAGACTTTAAAATAGGCATTCCTTTTACCCATGGATGTCACAGAAAGGAAACAGACAAAAAGTGCAGAAATGTATGCAGTCGATCAAAGATGACAGCGTTGAGTGGAATAGCAAAGTATCCAAGCTTCCTGAGATATCCACCCATAGGCTCTTAAAATGATGCAGCCAGAGCTGTAGCACCACACAGTCATTAAAAATGGCATTGTAGCTCCCCACTTAGTATACCAAAGCGTCTTGAAGCAAGCACACGAAGATTGCTCCACTTCGTTTGTTATCAGGGAAATGAAAAATTAAAGCCATAATGAGATACCACTACACACCTATAGGAATAGCTCAAATTAAAAAGACTGATTAGCCAGGCAAGGTGGCTCACACATGTATTCCTAGCACTTTGGGAGGCTGAGGTAGGAGGATTGCTTGAGGCCAGGAGTTCGAGATCAGCTGGGGGAAACATAGTGAAAACCCATCTCTACATATATAAAAAATATTAGCTGGGTATGGTGGTAAGTGCCTGCAGTCCCAGCTACTGGGGAGGTTGAGGCAGGAAGATGGCTTGAGCCTGGGAGCTCAAGGCTGCAGTGAATTATGATCAGGCCACTGTACTCCAGCCTGGGTGACAGAGTAAGAGCCTGTCTCAAAAAATAAACAAATGAACAAAACACTGACCATACTAAATATTTACTAGGATGTGAAGTCACTGGAACTTGCATATGGAGGAAGGGTTAAAGTATAACCACTTCAGGAAATAGCTCAGTAGTTTTTTAAAAAGCTAAACATAAGCTTACCATAGGATGTAGCTGTTCCACTCTGAGGTATTTACTCAAGAGAAATAATAGCATAGGTCCATACAAAAACTTGTATCAGTGTTTACAGCAGCTTTGTTTATAATGGCCCCAAATTGGAAGCAACTCAAATGTTAAATTTGAGTGCATAAATAAACCATGGCATCTCTTGGCCAGGTGTGTGTCTCCCCTGGTAATCCTAGCACTCTGAGAGGGTGAGGTGAGTGGATTGCCAGAGCTCAGGAGTTTGTGACCAGCCTGAGCAAGAGTGAGATCCTGTCTCTACTAAAAATAGAAAAACAAGCCAGGCATTGTGGTGGGCACCTGTAGTCCCAGCTATTTGGGAGGCTTGAGGATGGCCTGAGCCCAGGAGTTTGAGGTTGCTGTGAGCTAGGCTGACAGTCCGGGCAACAGAGCAAGACTGTCTCACAGCAACGATACCCCCCCCACACACACACACACACAAAAACCCTGTGGTATCTCCTTACAACAGGGAATAGTCCTTAGCCATAAAAAGGAATGAACTATCAATGCATAGGACACCATGGGTGAATCTCTAAAAGAATTATGCTAAGTTGCTGGGAAAATGGCATGACAGGAAGGATAACCAAAGGGCACAAGTAAATTCTGGGCTGATGGCTCCCTCAGTTGCAGGCACAGATTCATGGTGCATACACAGGTTGAAATGTATGTACTTCAAACATGAGTGGTTTATTCCATGTCAATTATTCCTCAATAAAGCTATTTATTAGAAAAGGTAGCCTCTGGATGCACTGCTAAATTAAAAAAAAAAAAAAAAAGCAGCAGTTTCCAATGGTATGTACAGTTTGATTTCCTTTCTGGAAAAAAAAAAAGTGTTTGTGTGTGTGTTTTCTGGGTGATGGACCCGGAGGTGAAGTAAGTTTTTTCCTTTAAAGTGTTCTGCATTTGCGTAAGGCCTTTTAAAAATCACATGTCTGCATTTATATTTATAATAAATAAAGCAATTTCCATTTTGAAAGAGGAAAACAACAAGTGCCTCAAGCAGGGCCTGGCCCTTGCTGACCTCAGGAGGTTCCTCTGCGGACGCCAGTCCTGTCCAACCAGAGACGGGAGTTGACACAGTCGTGATGGTTTCCTGTGCCGGGGGGCTGGGCTGTTCCCAGGCACACAGTGGGCCCCAGGGCAGTGATGGGAGCAGCTGAGCAGATGCTTCCTGGAAGGCCAGGGTCAGTCTCAGCTAGACCAGTAAATCACTGCTGGAGCCGGCCCTGGCTGTGCTGGCTGCTGCAGGGCTGGGGCTTTTCCTCTGCAGAGGCAGGGCCAGCGGCACGACAGGGAAACACATGCAGTGGTTTTGGATGAGAGTGGGGAGCCTGCTCACACTTAGTTTTAAGGGAGTGAGAAATTTACTGTCTGGAGAAAGAGGCAGCTAGTGGAGAGGGCAGGTGGTGTCACCCAGTTCCCAGAGGACCCAAATGGAGACCTGGAAAACCAATAGGACCCTCCTGAGTTCTTAGGACCAAGGAATATCTGCTTCATTCTGTTTCTCTGGGCACGTGGCTACCCCAGTGGGTAGTTCATATGCCAACAAAGACTGCTTGTGAGTCCAAATTCCCAGGATAGACTCTGATTGGCCCATCTTGGGTTTGGTGACGCCGAGTGAACCAAGGGGGTGGAGTCAAGTACACTAAGATGCTATCCAGGGAATTCTCAAGGGGTTCTCAAAGAAGAGGCAGGTGCAGTCTGGGAGGCTTCCCAAATGCTGTCCACTACACTCTGCAAACAGAGAAAATCTGATTGGGTGGCTGGGTGGCCAGACAACACGGTGCCTGCCTACATGGCACCTATCCTGAGGGCCTAAGTGTAGAAAGTCTGCCTGGTTCAAACTCCCACCTGGGGAGTGGCTCCTCCACCCAGGTTCTGTGCCATAGCCTGTCCCTGGTGACAGCTGCTCAGACACCTGCCCCAGGACAGCAAAGCTCTGCCTCAACAGGCTGATGACAAAAGTCATCTAAGGAATCTGAACCAGGTTATACAGGGGAAGTCCAGGCTCTTATCTGCAGGAACAGGCGTGGAAAAATGCACAGAGCCAGCCACTGGACAGCGTAATGTAGACAGTGGTGCAGCCTTTGGCTCCTTAATGGCCTCTCGTCACTATCATCTGAACTATAGTCTCACTGACATGAAAACAGCCACCACCAAACCAGGCTTGTGACAAGCTAAGCAATTCTCGTGCAGAAGGATGCTGGGTAACAACAACCAGTGCCTGCAACAGAGGGATTTAGAGACCGTCGTCTAACCACTAGTGTGTGATACCAGCATTAGCACTCATCTAGCACCTTCTACAGACAGGCACCCATTCCAAGTACCTCACATACACTCTCATATGTCACCCTCCTAGCAATGCTAACTATCTTATAGGCACTACTGTCCTATTTTATAGATGGTATAACAAAGATGCAAAGAGATCCAGTAACTCGCCTTAGTTGATGGAGACAGGATTCAAAGCTGGGCAGCCTGGCTCTGATGTCATGCTCATATCCACTGTGCTACATTGTCCCGCTGCCATTGGCAAGTGTCTGATGCTGTTCCAGGTACTGGGACACAGATCCTCCTGTGGACCTTACTTCCTGGGGGGGTGGGGGGGAGAGAAATAACAATGGCTGGCTTGATGAGCTGTTGTTGTCCTTTTAAGCCCTGCAAGCTTGGTGCCCTAAGAGTATCTAACAAGGGAGCTTCTATTCCTGGAGGGCTCTGGGAGGGCATCACAGCAGAAGTGACTTGATGCTGAGGTCTAAAGAGTGACAACGAGTGGGCCAGACTAAGCACTGGGGCAAGTATGTGACAGGAAGAGGTCCAGGTGAGAAGAAACAGGATGGAGTGTGCACCCGGATCAGGTAAGCCTTCTGCTGAAGGTCATGGAAAGGCAATGGTAACAGGGCATGGTAAGGACGCTGCCCTGGCCTCCAGGTGACTGGCCGCTCTCTCTGTGACCCCACCCCTGCCTCCATACCAGCAATCACAGTTGAATGCCTGCAGCTCTCTCTGAGGTAGCAGCGGGAGAGTTCGCTCCCAAGTGGCCCGGAAGGACGTCATTCACTTTAGTGCCTGGTTTGCAGGAGTCACGATGATTCAGGGAAAAGCCTGCTTGCTGGACTCTGGAAGGGAATTCAGCCCGCTTACCTCCCTGTTCGTGGAGATGCTAATCAGAGGCACTGGGCATTGTCACCTCCAAACCCAGGCCCCCAGCAGCTTAGCAAGGACAGCTGTGGCTCCTCTGAGACGGTTTACTGTGGGCATTTCTGGCTCTCCTAAGTGAGTTAAAAGGCAAACACTGGTGTTTTTAAAAAGTTCTTTGGCTTCAGCCACTCAGTAAATCTTCTTGAGACAAAAACATTCAATTTCTGGACCCTGATGGCAGCAGCAAGACTGTCACCATGAGAGGCTGGGCTGCTCTCATGGGTTGGGCACTGCTTGACAAGACAACCATTAGGGCTCATATCTACCAGCTGAGCAAAGTCAACAGCAACAGTTGCAAGGGTAGGGGAACCAGCCCTGTCCTACCTCTGGGCAAAGCTGGCATTTCCCTCCTGTAGGGAACGTTAAAAACATAAATGTCTCCCGTAGGGAACATTAAAAACATTCCTGCCCTTGGCCCAGAGGTTCTACTTCTGGAAATTACCCCCAAACCCTCCCATCAGCACATAAGGAGCATTCACAAGGGTGCTCACTGCAGTGTGGCTTAAAATAGTAAAAAATTGCAAACATTCCAAACATATCCTGAAGGAACTGGGTAAATTTAGTTTGGGTGTCCTGACCACGGATGATTGTACAGCGAGAAGAGAATGTTTTGACAAGGAGAGGTATCCAAGAGCCCCTGGTAGGTAGAATAAAACAAGACAATGTGTATCATGTTTTCCCATCTCTGTTTTTTAAACAAAAATAACAAAAATCAGTCGCATTTTTATATGCTAACAATGAACAATCTGAAAAGAAAATTAAAAATGATTACATTTATAATAGCACCAAAATGAATAAAACATTTAGGGATCCACCGAGGTGGTCTGCACAGTGAAAACCACAAGGCATTACTGGGAGACATTAAAGAAGACACAGTATAAATAAATGGAAACATATCTCACGTTCATGGATCGGAAGACTTAATATTGTTAAGATGTTTTGCTCCCCAAAGTGATCTACAGACATAATGAGATTTCTCTCAACATTTCAAAAACATCATTTTCATAGGCAGCGCCTGTGGCTCAAAGGAGTAGGGCACCAGCCCCATATGCCGGAGGTGGCAGGTTCAAGCCCAGCCCGGGCCAAAAAACAAACACAAAAACATTATTTTCAAAAATGAAAAAAACCTGCCCTAAAATTCCTGTGAACTCTCAGGGGATCCTGAATAGTCAAAACAATCTAGCAAAAGAAGAACTAAGCTGGAAGACTCACATTTCCTGATTTCAAAAGTTACTACAGAGCTACAGTAATCAAAGCACAAAGACAGGTGTATCGACTAATAGAATAAAATAGAGAGCCAAAAAAACCCTCACATATATAATGAAATGATTTTTTTTTTCCAGGTTCATAATTTTTTGTACAAATTGAGTATCATATGATGAGGCGACATTAGCTTCTCCAGGCATGAGAACTTAACAAATGAAGTACAGTTTAGAATCTATTTATGTTGGTTCTACAGCTGGGGTGTTTTTAGACCTTAACTTGAAATATAAGATCATCAAAGCAATACTTCTATATGTGGCTCATACACAATTCATTCTACCTGTGAGAGTATAAAGAGCTGAAATATATATATATTTTTTTTTCTGAAATATTTTTTGATACCAGTGAACTGGAATTAGGCATCAGTTTCTGGACCTGCCATGATTCCAATCTCTCCAAAGCCACAAATTCTGAAGCCAGTGCCCTACATCATTTGCAGCCACCTCTCAGTCCCTGGCCAAATG
>CAUYPK010047766.1:0-13106 GCA_963574355.1 Loris lydekkerianus
ATGGGGAAAGGGCCAAGGAAGGGGAAGGGAGGGGGGAGGTTTTGGTGGAGGTAGGGTAATGGGTGGGGCCACATCTATGGTGCATCTTAGAATGGGTACAGGCGATTGCACTAATGTACACAGCTATGATTTAACAATAAAAAAGTAGTAATATATAATAGAAATAATAATAACTTTCATGGCTTATGCCAGGAAGAAGAAGGTAGGGTGACATTTGGTATCAGGCTAGAAAAGTGAAGAAAACTGTACTGGTAAACTGGAAAACTGGTAATAATTGACCTTAATTCTCAAGGTAAATATGACCAGTAGAAACAAACACTCAAGGAAGCAAGGTACTATTTTCTCTCAAGGAAGTGCACTGAATATTAGCATTTCATAATTCTCAATCAAGAAGAAGCACATTTTTCATTTCTAGTTTGTAGACAGTGAACTACATTTTTCAGGATCACACACAGAACTGTAGATGCTGAAAGAAGCAAGTTAATCCAAGAACACAACTTCCTTGTTCTGTTTGAGACATCTCATCTCCATGCACAAAGTCTCATTGTGTCTGTGATGAAACCAGAACAGTAACTCAAGTCTGAGACCTGTGCTCCTTGAATGTTGCTTTGATCTTGTTATCCTACCTAGTAGGCTGCAATTGACCCACCCAAATTACACATTTCTAAATGCAGTATATTCTTTTTACAGAAAGTCTACTCTCTAATGTGGCTGCTTTTCTGTCATATGCCTTTTCAAACATTACTCATTAAAAGACAGAGAAAGCCTCACTTTTTTCCCCCAAAATTTCACCACTCAGTCATAAAGCACATAGGTATGCCAAACCCCTCACATAACGCATAGGTATTCCTTCATCACAGAAATTGTGCCTGGAGAAATATTTTTTTTTCCTACCTGCTGCTGCCACAAGGGGCTGGCTTCTTAGCTTTCCTTACATCATCTTTTCTTCTTTCTGTTTTATCACTAACTGGACTCCCTTCTTATTCATATGAATTAGGATACAAAGACCAAAAATCACTTTATAACAAAGATATTTGCATCAGATTGTTCATTGCAGCTCAATTCATAATATCCAAGTGATGGAAGAAGCCCAAATGCCAGTTGAAACATGAATGGATTAATAAATTGTGGTATATGTACACCATGGAATATTATGCAGCCTTAAAAAAAGATGGAGACTTTACATCTTTTATATTTATATGGATGGAGCTGAAACATATCCTACTTAGTAAAGTATCTCAAAAATTGAGGAAAAAGTATCTAATGTACTCAGTACTATTATGAAACAAATTTCCAATCACTCACACTTTCATATGAAAATCACAACTATGGCCCAGGATGAAGGAGGGGGGATGATAAGAGGGTAGGCCAGATGGAGGGAGGGTGAGTGATGAGATCACATCTATGGTGTATATTGCAAGGGTACGTGTCAGATCTATTAACTATAGCGTGTACACGCCTTAGCACAGTAATTAAGTAAATGAGGTGAGGGATATATTAATCAGTACAATGTAAGCATTCCAAATTCCATATGAAATCAGCACATTGTACCCCATAAATTCATTAATATATACAGTATCTACCTCTTTTTGATTTAATAAAGAAAAAACAAACAAACAAAAAACATAATCTTTTTTTTTTTTCTCCTCATCAATACTTTTTCCCTTCTCTCCATTTGACTAGTTGTCTGATTTCATTAATAACAAGTGCAGATTGTCTTATTTCATTAACAAGACGTGCAGGATAGAAGATTAGACCAGCCTACAGATGTTTTGATTTTTTTTTTTCCAAAAAGTTAAACCAGTCAGAGCAGATTAAACATTTTCAAAGATAAAGTGTTGGAATAGTATGGTTAGAAAGAAGTAGAAGGAAGACATGTGTAAAAGGAGTCCACTTTTTCCCCCACTTCCCACAAAAGGAGGCTTTCTCAAGCTCTGATGGAAGGAGGAGAGAAAGTATGAAAGCCCCAAAACAAAGGACTTGGTTAATGGCAAGATCTTTTCATTAGAATAGCAGTAGGGTATATGGGCATTGGGTACAGGGTCCCTAGGCTCAGTCAAAATTTCCAACTCCCAAGCATGAATCTAAAACAGCAAAGATTCTTCAAGTGTTTTCCCTGCACTTTCTTTTAGTATTTTTATAGTTTCATGTCTTTCATTTAAATATTTTATCCAGTGAGAGTTTATCTTTGTTAATGGTGAAAGGTGTGGGTCCAGTTTCAGTCTTCTACAGGTAGCCAGCTAGTTCGCCCAGCACCATTTGTTAAATAGGGAGTCTTTTCACCACTGAATGTTCTTGATAGGCTAATCAAAGATCAAATAACAGTAAGTAGCTAGGTTCATCTCTTGATTCTCTATTCTGTTCCATACATCTACCTCTCTGTTTTTGTGTCAGTACCATGCTGTTTTGATCTCTATAGTTTTATAGTGTAATTTGAGGTCTGGTAGCATAATTCCTCCTGATTTGTTTTTATTTCTGAGTGATGTCTTGGCTATTAGTTTTTTTTTTTTTTTTTTTTTCTGATTCCATATAAAATGAAGTATTATTTTTTTTTGGTCTTTAAAGTATAACATTGTTGCTTTAATAGGGATTGCATTAAAATGGTATATTGCTTTGGGTAATATGGACATTTTAACAATGTTGATTCTTCCCACCCATGAGCATGTTATATTTCTCCATTTGCTGACATCTTCAGCTATTTCTTTTCTCAGAGTTTCACAGTTCTCTTTATAGAGCTCTTTCATGTCCTTCTTCAGGTAAACTCGCAAATATTTCATCTTACTTGGCTCTACTATGAAAAGAATAGAATTCTTGACTATTGTTGGTATATATAAAGGCTACAGATTTGTGAGCATTCATTTTGTATCCCAAAACACTGCTATAGTCCTTGATCACTTTTAAGAGTTTTGTAGTTGAATCCCTGGGGTTTTCCAGATATACAATTATATCATCTGCAAAGAGTGAATGTTTGAACTCCTCTGTTCCTATTTTTCAATATGCTTGATCGCCTTTTCTTACCTGATTGTGATGGCTAAGACTTTTATTACAATGTTAAAAAGCAGTGGAGATAATGGGCAACCTTGCCTAGTTCCTGATCTGAGTGGAAATGATTTAAATTTTGACACCCTCCAATATGATATTAGCTATAGGTTTGCTGTAGATGGTCTCTATCGGTTTAAGAAATGTCCCCCTTCTATATCTATTATTTTAAGTGTTCTGATCATAAAAGAATGGTGGATATTATCAAAAGCTTTTTCTGCATCAATTGAATCATATAGTCTTTGTTTTTTTGTTTTGTTTGTGTAATGTATTATATTTGTAGATTTACATATATTGAACCATCCTTGAGACCATGGGATAAAACCAACTTGGTCATGGTGTGTAATTTGTTTCTTGTGTTGCTGGATTCTGTTTGATAGGATCTTACTGAATAATTTTACATCTTTATTCATTAAAGATATTGGTCTATAATTTTCTTTTCATCTTGCGTCTTTTCCTGGTTTTGGGATCAGGGTGATATTTGCTTCATAGAATGTGTTGGGAAGTATTTCTTCTTTTTCTATGCTTTGGAAAAGGTTATGTAATATAGGTACTAGTTCCTCTTTAAAGCTTTGGTAGAATTATGATGTGAAGCTGTCTGGTCCCGGACTCAAGTGCCCATTGACCCATAAATGGATTAATAAATTGTGGTATATGTAAACCATGGAATATTATGCAGCTTTAAAAAAGATGAAGACTTTACCGCTTTTATGTTTACATGGATGGAGCTGGAACATGTCCTTCTTATCAAAGTATTTCAAGAATGGAAGAAAAAGTATCCAATGTACTCAACCCTACTATGAAACCAACTTATAAGCACCCACATTTAAATATGAATGCTATAACCCAACTACAGCCCAAGATGAATGGGAAAGAGGAGGGGGAGGGGAAGAGGGAAGATGGATGGAGGGAGGGTAATTGGTGGGACCGCACTTATGGTGCATTTTAGAAGGGTACATGTTAAATCTACTAAGTGTAGAATATAAATGTCTTAACACAATAACTAAGAAAATGCCGTGAAGGCTATGTTAACCAGTTTGATTGAAGTATTTCAAATTGTGTATAGAACCAGCACATTGTACCCCATAATTGCATTAATGTACACAGCTATGATTTAATTTAAAAAAATAAATAAAGCATCATAGAGCCTAACAACCTGAAGAGGTTTTTGTACTCAAGAGTGATGGATGGCTCTGAGATAATAAATACATATAGACAGATGATGAGGTATCAGAAATTTCTAAAGCTCTAAACCTATGCCTAAAATCAGAGAATCACACAGAAACTTAGGAAATTACTATGAACAACTAAGGTAAGTTTTTCAAAACATGGTGGAATGGTGAATAATATTTAGAAAATAATTTGTGTCACAAAGAAAAGATATTTCTTATACACTTAAGGTACTCTGAAAATCTTTCCCTTATTTTACCTTGCTAGAATTTCATCAATTTGGACTTGCAAGGACTGAATTGAATGTAGCAAATGATTAGGACAAAAGGGAGGACATAGGAGTCTCCTTAAGATCTTAGCACTGTTGCTTTGAGTGTCCTTGTCTCAACATTGGTACCCTCAACAGCATTTTTGGCTTCCTGGAACACACTCATCCCTTTCTAAAAAATTGTCATCAATCTTGGGCATTCATTTTTCCTTGTCTGTACAGCAGGAATAATAATTGTACTTACCTTTTAGAATTACCATAAGAATAAAGGATTTAATGCATGCAAATTACCTAAAACACCATTTAAGCACATAATAATGCAATCAATAAGTATGAGTAATTGTTTGATTTTATATTGTTGTCTTGTCCCTAAATTTCCTTGATTGGGAAGGCATGAATGGTTCTGTTAGTTCTTTGATACATAAATTGTTTTACAAAAATGTAGTTTTTTGGGCTTTTTTTTTTTTTTTTTTTTTTTTTTTTTTCTCTAGGGTCTAAGCTACCACATGAGAATAGGCAATGAGGGAACAGGAGAAAGAAGTAGGATGGAGTAGAAAGAGAAAGAGACTTTTCTTAAACATCTTCCTTGCTTTTACATAACTGGCTTAAGCAAATAAATAAAAAAGGCTCAAATTTTTAAAATTTTTAAAGAAAGTGTGTATTTCCTTCAGAGATGGTATAAAAGGGAACCCATCTTCCTTTGGGTGAGACAGATGAAAAACAACCTAGAACCCAAGGTTTGGCCAGGCCAAGTCATTCCACAAGATTACTCTATACCAGTCGCCTCAGTTTCTCCAGACTTCTCACCTTAATGCTCTGATGCTTCCCCACTGCAGCTCCATATCTATTCCTACAAAACTACAGCACCTGTCTTGGTGAAGGTTTAAGTGTAAATGACAGGGGCTCTAAGGACTTGCAGCTAAGATAACTCCCCTTCCACCACAGCCTGCAGAGACATATTCCTGCAGATGCAAATTTAAATTCTGGCTGTATTATCCCATAGAAATGCTTCCATGCTTTGTATTTAGTTTCCATAGTGTTATTAGAGCATTACTATAGTTCAGCTACATTATGACTTAAATAGGCTTTTGTGAGCAGCTGGGGAACCAAAACATCATGTGTAAAACACATTCTGCAGAAAAAATGTTGCCCAACTTCAAAAATGGACTTGTAAATCAAACTTGTTTTCAATATATTGGAAGGGAACTATTGATAATAGTAGTTGTTATGTTTTTATATGAATTTATTGTATATTACAAACTCAATGTAAAGTACTAAAAGATAAATTTTTCTGAAATTTCTTTATAATACTCACCCTACACATATCCCTGAGCATTTATACACATGCCCAGTAGAATTTTTTTTTTTAATGTAAGTGGTCGATTAATATTAGTTGTAACTGATTTATTATGCTTGCCATAACTAGCTTTTCTGAGAAACTGCTCTTTGGATCACAAAAACAAATTTCCTTTCCAACAAATTTGCTTTGATTAAAATTTGTTGTTATTCAAAGTTATTCTCCTTCTTTTAAATATTCAAAGGGAAACAAAAATAACAGTGACAAAAAAAAAACTGTGTACTATATTTGTTAGGAATTATTTGGTTATGTAAAAAGCAAATGGTACAGACAGCAGCAAGCCTTGTGCAATCTGAGCACTGGCTGGTGTAAGAACCCAGTAGAAATTACCTCTAATGACATTTTATTTTCTGCTCTTTTATAAAAGGGCAAAACCATCATGAGGTCACTTTTGACAAACCTGTTTGTTTTTTCCTTCTTGGTATTTTTCTCTGCAATTGAGACCCAACCTCATCCTCCTTTCCTCCGTTTAACACCAGCTCCCCTTCGTAACCTTTCCCTCCTCCTCTTTCTTTCATTTTCTACTTTTTTGTGCCCCTCTTTGAAAACTCTAATGACTAGCATAAACTGAAATGTCAACATTTGCAATTCTGGAGCTTCATTTAAGCAATAAAAATAATTAATAGGGTAAAATCTTAGAAAGATTTCTTCATTTTATATGGTTTCCCAGCAATGATACACATTCAAAAAAAAAAAAAAAAAAAAAGCTAGTAAAAGAATTAATTAGAAACAGCCAAAGCTCAACAAGCTCTACAAGTTAATGAAGCAGAGAAAAAAATGTTATCTTTGAGACCCAGAGCTGCATTGGCTTGGATAATATCCACTTCTGCCTTCCTCTCCTAACTAAACCTCTTTTAATCTCTCCTCCAGAAATCAATGCTAACGACACGGATTTACCACTAAATGACAGCAGCATAATACCACGAGAGTTGCTCCCATTTAATGTAACTTAGTTCTGATGGGAACACTCAGAGTTTCATTTTGACAGCAAGTTGTTGTTTTGTGTATTTCTTATGGGACTCAAAATAATGAAACAGTTCAATTTAATTTTATTTTTATTCATTCCATTGTGGGTTTGTTTTTTACATTGTTCCATCAAGCCCTTTAGCCCTCTCTCCAGAGCAACTTTTTCTTCTCTGGGCACAAGATTCCTACCCCTGCCTTCCTCATGTGTGTTACACAATCCAGTCATATTTCTTATATTTCTTCTACCTTCCTTCTACGGCCACTAATGACATTACAGTGAACATCCCCTTGCCTTCCTTTTTGTGTAAAGCTAATTTATACACATACTTCTATTTCCTGTGTTTTTACTTGTTTAGTCTATTTGTTTCGTTGTTGTGGCCAAAATATACAGGAAATTTCAAAACTATGTCTAGCATACAAAGGCTGCCTAAAATTTAAGGCATATCATTACTTTATTAGTAAAAACATGCATGCATTGTTCATAATAAACAACAGTGCTGATCTTAAATACTTCGCCTGACCAGAGATACAGCCCACAGGGGCTTGCACTTGGAAAAAAATGAACCATAAACAACTGAGTGTTGACTGTATAGCCACTTACTAGGTGAGTGACATTGGGAAATAGTGTCAGAATTTTTCACTGTAACAAGTTATGAATAACATTCACCATATATTTCTCAGTGCAGGAAACATAATGAGAAAATTCAAAGTACCTGGCACATACTGGCTCCTTTTATAACCCTACTTCCACCTGCCCTTCTTCCTTTGTCTGTCTAATCCTTTCTTTTGGGATTACTAAAAAATATTTTACCTCCCTTTTGCTTGTGAGTCCATCACTCTTTTTAATATGGCCACCATGCTCACAAAGGCTTCCTTTCTTAGGAATAAGCATTTCAGTAGAGGCATGGCACATCCATCCAGTGACAAAGATAGCACTGCAAGCAATTTCTCACTGTTCGTTTTAATTTTAAGATCCCCAATGAAAATGATAGCTGTATGCATGAGTAGACTAGTGTAAGCTACAGTGTTCTATAGTTTTGGATTTTCTAGTAATATTTTCAAGAGCAGATTACAGTTTCATGAAACCTAGCACATAATTTGGAGATTTTGGATTTTACAGTAATACTATCAAGAGCAGATTACAGTTTCATGGAGCCTAACAAATAATTTGGAGATTTTTATTTTTATTTATATATTAATTTACTTTATTTATTTATTTATTGCAGTTTTTGTCTGGAGCTGGGTTTGAATCTGCCACTTCTGGCATATGGGGCCAGCGCCCTACTCCTTTGAGCCACAGGTAATGCCCTGGAGATGTTTATTTTAACAGAAAACATGCAAATTTAAATGCAGAGTGATGGAACTGGATCTAAAGCTTAGCTTCACTAGTTTCACAGAAAGAACAACAAGATTCTCCTACCCCCAACACACACACATACACTACATCACTACATATATGTTCTGTCCAGGGGCATTTGGTGAACCCTTAAAATTAACTGCAATTTGAATTCTAGCCAAAAGGAAGGAGGGAATAGGCAGGGGCATTTCTAAATGTACTGAGATGAAGTTTCTGCCACTTCATCATTCATGAAAATGGAATCTAGAACTTTCTTAACAGGAATTCAGTTCAGTTTAAAAAGACAGTATAAAGCAACTATTATAGAGAAAAGCTATTTATGTGAGTATGTAGCCACATAAATGATTTCAGGTGTTAATAGATGTTTAAATAAATGCGAAGAGAAAACAAATGGGATGCTATTGATGGAAAGGCTCTCAAGAGATGGTTGGGTTGGAAGGCTGTTACTTAAATAATGAGATTAGGATGAAGAAAGTTTATTCTCTTAAAGGATAAGAAGAGTCAGCTATGCTAGAAAAGGGAAGGCTCAGAGGGGCAGAGACAAGATGGCTGACTGAAGCCAGCTTTCCACAGAGGCTCCAGGACAGAAGGAGAGTTAAAGGACAGAAATTTAGCAAATAACCTGGTGGATTTGAGCTGCACCATGAGAGAAGGTTGAAGAACACACATCAACCCCACTGAGGCAAGCTGTGACCCCAAGGATACAAACAAAAGGTAAAAAATCCATCACCAAGCAGACAGGAGTACCCTCCCCCAAGAGAATGGCTCGGAGTGCCCCACAAACAAATGAGCAGAGTTCAAAGGTCCTCCCACTACCATCCACAGGAGAGACCCTCTAAAAACTGTACCTATCTACCTTACTAGGGTGCCACAGCATTCTCCTGCCAGGCATAAAACTGTATAAAACTGTATATATTTTCTACCTGCAACTCTGAGCTCCCACCACTCCCCTCCACTCTCACTTTGAGATATGGAGGCCTATCCCCTAGGAGTCCAGAATCTTGGGTGATATCTTGAGACGTGTGGACAGTGCCTAAACTGCAGCTGGTCAGTGCTGACTCTGGGGCACCAGAGTAAGGAGAGGATAGTCGGCTAAGAGAGCACCATACCAGAGCAGCAGTGCCCTGAGGCGCAGAACAGCAACTGTCTTTAAGCAACAATAGTGTTCACTCCTGGATATTCTGAAGCCACACCCCCTGTCTCCCTGGGCAACAAGAGGAGGCCAGGAATCTACTCAGGTGGAAACCACCACAGAACAGATCTAGGATGGAAATGCAGGCCCCGTGAGGAAAGAATTTGCCTGAGGCGATACAGCACTGGGTGGAGCACAGGGACTAGAAATGCACTCACTGACCCAGGAAGTTCCCAGGGTGGGGCTGAACCAGAGGACTGTTTTATTGAGCATAAGACACACCCTGCCCTCAGGAGATAGTCAGCCTATAGACAAAGGAAGGCAGGATGCTAGAACTGACAGGTAACCAAATACAAACCTGCGGGAGTGAAGACAGGGCCAGAGGTGCAGGCTCTGGGAACTCAAAATAGCTTCTCTTCTGCAGGGGAATTTATCAGGGACAGAAACAAATTCCCGTAAAGTTGTTCTGTTCTGTTCTGTCAGTAACATCAATCAGGGGTGGGGCTGGAACTGAGTGAACACACCCCAGCCTCCATCAAGCACCTGAGCCTCCATCAAGTGCTCCTCCTACTAGATAGAGGCAGAGTGCAGTGGCCAGGCTGAGCAGAAATAGATCTCCTTGTGATTCAGGCAGATGCAAACCTCTGCAGTATTAGTTCACTACAGGCAACTGAGTCAGCCAACTGCAGGGCTATCAGAGACTGGGTATGACAGTGGTGCAAGGTGGGGAAGGAGGAATCAACTTTCATTGACTGATCTATTTGCAGGGTGGATCCTCCTGACTCCACGCTGCGCTGGAGCAAGCCATATCAGAGTAGTTACCAGACCCCTGTGATCCAGTTGTCAGAAACCTTTTAAACTCTCCCATCTGAGACAGGTGCTGACAGAGACAATTGATTTGGACCTATTAAACTGAGCCAATCACCTGAGGACTATTCAGGTGGTGCCCTGGGTGCGTGGTTGTAGGAAGGTTTCATTTTTCAATTGTTGCCTGTAGGGGGTAGGGTGACTTAATTGCTAGTATTTATCTACAGCTGAGACTTCAACCCAGAGTAACTATTTCACTAGGATCGAGCAGAAACCAGCTGCAAACAAGACAGAACCACTTAGCTCCACCACATCAAACAGGTCCCCAGTTTCTGAGGCCATAGCTCTGTACAGGTCCTTGACAAAGCTCCAGGGGAAAAATCAAATGGTTTAAAACAATCATAGGATGGAATCAGTGGAAAAATTCTGGTAACATGAATAACCAAAATAGATCAACCTCCCCACCCCCAAGGAAGGATATGGCAAATGTAACTGAAGATCCCATTCATAAACAGCTGGCCAAGATGTCAAAAATTGAATTAAGAATTTGGATTGCAAACAATATTAATAAAATGAAGGAAAATTTGGAATTAAAATTCGAGCAGCAATTCAAAAGTCGGAATTAGAAATTCGAGGAGAAATTCAAAAGTTGTCTCAAGAAATTAACGAATTTAAAGACAAAACCACCAAAGGTTTTGTTGCACTGAAGCAAGAATTTGCAGCCCTCAAAGACCTGAAAAATAAAGTAGAATCCCTCAGTAACAGAGTGCAGAAAGCAGAAGAAAGGATTTCTGACACTGAAGACAAAGCCTCTGATGCTCCCAAACTCTCAAAGTGGAAGAGAATGGAGAGCAAAAACAGATCATTCTCTCAGAGAGCTCTGGGATAATTTGAAGAAGGTTAATATCCGCCTCATTGGAATCCCTGAAATTGATGAAGTGGCCTCGCTAGGCACAGAGGACCTTCTCCATGAAATTATGAAAGAGAATTTTCCAGACATGCCAAGAGATTCTGAAATTCAGATAGCAGACGATTTCAGAAACCTAGCATGACTCAATCCCAATAAGACATCCCCCAGGCACATCATAATTAACTTCACTAAAGTTAATATGAAGGAGAAAATTCTGAAAGCAGCCAGAGGTAAGAAATCCATTACCTACAAAGGGAAGAATATTAGAATGACTGCAGACCTCTCTGCTAAAACTTTTCAAGCCAGAAGAGGGTGGTCATCAACTTTTAACCTCCTAGAGCACAATAACTTTCAACCCCGGATCCTGTATCCAGCTAAACTGAGTTTCATTTATGATAGAGAAATTAAATACTTTAATGACATTCATATGTTGAAAAAATTTGCCATAACCAAACCAGCTCTTCAGGATATTCTCAAACCTATCCTCCATAATAACCAGCCCAATCCTCTACCACAAAAGTAAACTCACTCAGAAACTTTTGATCAAACTCCAACTTCCACAGTGGCAAAGGGATTAAAAATGTTCACTGGACTTTCAAAAAACTCAATACCCAAAATTTTACCAGACTTATCAATATTCTGCATTAATATGAACAACTTAAAATGTCCTCTAAAGAGTCACAGGCTAGCTGACTGGAAAAACAGTTAAGGACTCTATTCCATTCACAGTAGTGCCAAAGAAGATGAAATATTTGGGAGTCTATCTAACAAAGGATGTGAAAGATCTCTATAAAGAGAACTATGAAACTCTAAGAAAAGAAATAGCTGAAAATCTTAACAAATGGAGAAACATACCATGCTCATGGCTGGGAAGAATCAACATTGTTAAAATGTCCATACTACCCAAAGCAATATCCAATTTTAATGCAATCCCTATTAAAGCTCTACTGTCATACTTTAAAGATCTTGAAAAACAATACTTCATTTTATATGGAATCAGAAAAAGACCTCGAATACCCAAGTCATTATTCAAAAATAAAAACAAATCAGAAGGAATCACGCTACCAAACCTCAGACTATACTACAAATCGATAGTGATCAAAACAGCATGGTACTGGCACAAAAACAGAGAAGTAGACGTCTGGAACAGAAAAGAGAACCAGGAGATGAATCCAGCTACTTACTCTTATTTGATCTTTGACAACCCAATTAAAACATTCCATGGGGAAAAGATTCCCTATTTAACAAATGGTGCTGGGTGAACTGACTAGCTGGGTGAACTGACTGGCAACCTGTAGAAGACTGAAACTGAACCCACACCTTTCACCATTAACTAAGATAGACTCTCACTAAATTAAACTTAAGACATGAAACTATAAAAATACTAGAAGAGAGTGTAGGAAAAACCCTTGAAGAAATCAGTCTGTGCAAGTATTTTATGAGGACGAACCCCCCCGGGCAATTGAAGCAGCTTCAAAAATACACTACTGGGACCTGATCAAACTAAAAAGCTTCTGCATAGCCAAGAACACAGTAAGTAAAGCAAGCAAATAGCCCTCGGAATGGGTGAAGATATTTGCAGGTTATGTCTCCGACAAAGGTTTAATCACCAGAATCCACAGAGAACTCAAATGTATAAGCAAGAAAAGAACAAGTGATCCCATCACAAGTTGGGCAAGGGACTTGAAGAGAAACTTCTCTGAAGTAGACAGGTGCCCAGCCTACAGATATGAAAAAATGCTCATCATCTTTAATCATCAGAGAAATGCAAATCAAAACTACTTTGAGATGTTATCTAACTCCAGTAAGATTAGCCCATATCACAAAATCCCAAGACCAGAGATGTTGGCATGGATGTGGAGAAAAGGGAACACTTCTACACTGCTGGTGGGAATGCAAATTAAAACATTCCTTTTGGAAAGATGTATGGAGAACACTTAGAGGTCTAAAAATAGACCTGCCATTTAATCCTATAATTCCTCTACTAGGTATATACCCAGAAGACCAAAAATCACATCATAACAAAGATATTTGTACCAGAATGTTTATTGCAGCCCTATTCATAATTGCTAAGTCATGGAAAAAGCCCAAGTGCCCATC
>CAUYPK010047768.1:0-55807 GCA_963574355.1 Loris lydekkerianus
GGGACACCAGACAAAGAAGGAGAGGGCATGAGGGAAAAGAAGAAAATAGTGACTACCGTATATACTTGAGTATATACGGTAATTCTCACATAAATTGGATTTAATTTTGACCAAAGTACATTACTTAAATATTAATTTTTAATTCAACTTGTTAATATGTTGTTTAGGATATTGCATCCTCATTTATAAGTAAAATATGTTTGTAATTTCCCCTTTATAATAATGTATTTGCTCCAATTTTTAGATTAAGTAGAATGATTTTGAAGTATTTCTTCTTTTTCCATTGTCTATAAGATTTGGCATGATCTGTTTTTTAAAATTATCTTTTACTTTTATTTATAAATATTAGTTGTCTATTTTTTGAGACTTGGGAAAAAAAAGAAGTTACATAACTGATGACTCCATACTGAACCTCAGAGTCATTCTATAATAGACATACTCTTACCTGACAATGTGAATGTTACTTTCTTTGCATTGTTATTATTATTGCTTAATATTTTGATACAGCAATCGTCTGATTTCTTTTCTGAATGTATTTATCTTGGTTCATTCTTTACAAGGTTTTTGTTTCTAGTCCTTATCGTAAACATTGTTATTGTTATTAAATTTTAAGCCTTTTTAATTCTGTGAAGGCAAAAAGTGGAAACCTAATAAACACATGTATATGTAAAAAGAACATAAATAACAAATACCTTTTGTCTAAAATTTCTCAGGATTTAAGAATTTTAGTATGAATTATCCCCAACTTGTTTAAGTTTTTAATTTTAATAAGATTAATGATTATGAGTATAGATTAATTATTTTTTCTTTTTTAAAAGATAAACATTATGAATGATGAAAAAGTTAACAGAGTGAATAAAGCTTTTGTAAACATACAAAAGGAACTTGCACACTTCTCAAAAGGCCTTTCTCTTGAACCTGTGCAGAAAGAATTGGTAAGTAGAGATCACTTGCTTTTTTATGGCTTATAAATTGAGAGTTAAATTAATTAAACTCCCAAATTTTCCAAGCCTTTAAGTGTAATTTTTAGCACTTGGCTCTATATTAGATATGCCATGTTCAGTCTAAAACATTAAGTCTGAATATAAGAACTTATTTTTGTACTTCCAAAGGTATGACTGAAGAAATTAAATTGGATAATAGATTGTGTACAGGTGATTTTTTTTTTTTTTTGCTGTTATCTAAATTTTTAAATATAATACTTTTTCCCTTCAGATTCCTCAGCGGCGTCATGAAAGTGAACCAGTTAATGTTGATGAAGCTACAAGATTAATGGCTCTGTTGTAATACAGTGGTGATGCATCTAATTCCCCAAAAAGACCAATAAATTAAATGTTTTATACAACTTTATTTTAAAAAATCTTGTTCATGTACAGGCATTGGCACATTTTAAAAACAAACTACATAAACAGATCTTTCCTGTAATCTAGGAAAATGGAATGTCAGAAGTCAACAAAATGTGATAAACTTAAAGTGCTAGAACAGAAGGCACTTCACAAACTCTGTTCACTGAAACAGTCATATATCTTCATTTACATCCTTCACTTTATAAGTGGCAGTGAATGTCTGTTTGGACTGAAGGACATATAAGAATACAATTTTATGGCAGTAATAATATAAGACAAATGATGAGCCCTTCGCTGACTTATTTTGTTTTTGCTGACCTATACTTTCTTCTCATAAGAGAAAAAAACAACAGAAAAATTCAGAATTGGAAGTTGAAATCTCAGAATGTAATTACTTGGGGGTATATGGATATTAAATCACTTTTCCTGTAAAGTAGTCAGAGCCCTATATTTTTATGCCAGGCCCAGGGGCCCATGCCACTTTCAGGAGTGGAAAGGGCTAATGGGCCAGCAGTTGAGAAGTTTATTCAGTGAAGGTGAGAAATATCCCCAAATGGATTCCTTTCCCTCAAAATGCAGGCAAAAAGCCAGATGCAGTGGCTCATGCCTATAATCCTAGCACTCTGGGAGGCCAAGGCAGGTGGATTGCTGAGCTCACAGGTTCAAGACCAGTCTGAGCAAGAGCAAGTCTCCATTTTTATGGTTAAAGTTTTGTGAAGTAAAAAAGTATTAGGGAAGAACACTTCAGAATCAGTGAATTAACAAGGTGTTACATTCCTTATTTTAAATACTTAGGTTATTAAGAAGTCTAAAATGTTACACAGTTAGAGGTAGATAACAGTCCCAGGTTTCCATGGAGTCTAATAATTTAGTATCTGAACATCAAACAGATCACAAACTCCTTCATTGTCATCTAAATTAAAGTTGTAGTCATCTGCCGGGGTAGGAGAAAGCCTTAAAAGAGGGAACACTACAAACAAAACATAAATGCAATGTTAGAGATAGTCACTACATGTGACAAATGATACCATAAAATGCACTTAAGTATATCAAATTGTTTGCTATGTGACATGTATTTTTTTAAGTATAAGAAAATGATCAGATTAATGATTTATATAATGTATATTTTAAAAGAATGTACAATTTATACATTAAGTATTGGTATTAAGGTAGATATTAAAATTTTTATTGGCTAAATTCGTCACTACGATAAACACTGATGAAAATATTTTGTTTACCACTTTGAGAACAGAAGGGTGAACTAGACTTAGTAAGTTTTCAGACATTCCCTACTTCTACATAAATGTTTGGGACATATCTAAGTGGTACCATTTACTAATTAACTGCTACCACTTCCTAGGTCTCTGCTATATTTATTGGGAATTAGAACTCTGAATCCAAGAACTTAAGGAAGAAGAAACCCAGAGAAAACTTATTATTGTGGCCAAATGATTTTTAAGAATTTTTCAGATTAGATGACAATATGGCTAAGTAACATTTCACATTGGCAGCTTGAAATTGGCCATGGTAGGCTATTAACAAAAGTGGGTGTTCTGATCACCTGTTGATTTAGATGTATTTTACTTTTCTTGGGCCAAATTCTTCAGGAGTGGAAAGGGCTAATGGGCCAGCAGTTGAGTTTATTCAGTGAAGGTGAAAAATATCCCCAAATGGATTCCTTTCCCTCAAAATGCAGACAAAGAGTCAGGTGCAGTGGCTCATGCCTATAATCCTAGCACTCTGGGAGGCCAAAGCAGGTGGATCGTTGAGCTCACAGGTTCGAGACCAGCCTGAACAAGAGCAAGACTCCATCTCCAAAAAGAGCCAGACATTGTGGCAGGCACCTATAGTCCCAGCTACTAGGGAGACTGAGGCAAGAGAATCACTTGAACACAAGAGTTTGAAGTTGCTGTGAACTGTGACGCCAGAGCACTCTACCAAGGGCAATAAGTGAAACTGTCTCAAAAAAGAAAAAAAAAATGCAGGCCAAAAAAAAAAATTCTCAAGGATGCCTGCCACTTTCTTAAAGTATTATTAAAGGAACATTTTCATAAATCATAGTAAGGCAGTTAGAAAATGTAAGTTTTTCATTTCTTTTAAATCATGTCATTTATAAATTCTAGGAAAGCAGCACTGATGTATAAGATAGTAAAATTTTAACCTACTTACCATCAGAAGACATTAACTCATCAATGATATCTCCACTAATGGATCCTGCTGGAAACAGAAATGAATAAAGTTTTGTTACATTTCTGTTTACTTTCCTCCCCCTCACCCTGCCCCCCCAGTTTCGGCCAGGGCCAGGCTTGAACCCGCCACCCCCAGTAAATGGGGCCAGCACCCTACTCCTTGAGCTGCAGGCACCGCCCATTTCTGTTTACATATTTTAAGAGTAAAAGGCACTTTACTTTAGGGAGCCATGGCAGCAACCTTACTTACACTGCGTATCTTAACTCCTAGTACTTTATGCAAAGATCATATTCATGAGCACCTACTGTGGGATTGGCATTACTTTCATATTTCCAAACTCAAGATGAAAACCAAAAGATGACATCCTCTTCCAAAATTGATCCAATTTTACAGAGTTAGTGATAATGTAATTTTCCCTGTCACCCAACAAACTTCAACCTCACTTTCCATTCCTCCTGTTAGCTATATCTCCAGATCTCACATGTCAATGTTGATTATTTTGCATAGATAGTATTTCTCAAATCCGTTCATTATGTCTCTCCCTGCTCCCATCAATTTTAGCCTTAATGTTTTTTGTTGCATAAGTGCAAATATCTGATCTTCAATCTCCATAGCTTCTAATCTCTTTTGCTTCCCAAGGTCAAAAGCATCTTCTTTGCCAATCATGTCCTGTGCTCAACACTCTAGTCTAATAGTGCTTTTTCCCTTGGTCACAGATCTTCACTGGCTGATTGGCTAAAAGTCCTAACTCAGTCTGATATTCCAGGCCATCTCTAATCTGGCCCAAAATTACGTTCCCTAGTATTTCCAAACATAAAATCATATGGAAACCAATATATTAACTGTGTCTAAACTAAACCATATAAACCTTGTCTGCTTCACCCCGATAAGAATGTAAGCTTTTTAAAGACTGTATCCAAATGAGCAATAGTATAGAAATATTTATAGAGGAAGGAAAGGGAAGGATAGAAGCAAAAAATAATCTAAAAAAAATTCCATGTTCACTTAGATCATTTTAGCTTCACTTCACTTACTTCACTTCAGTAACTATTGTAAACTCCCATAATAGTGAGACACATCCCAGAGGTAAACATAATTTGAATTATGCACAATAGTTTCTATTAATAATTATCTGCAATATGGTATCTATGTTAGCATAACTAATTCATTGAGCAATCATTGAGAGAATGCCTACCATTATCCCCTTTATTTGGAATTATTAAGGACTTCCTAAATACCTAACCAAATATGAGAAGGAATTTCTGAAATTAGAAATTGTGCTTCCTAGCCCCGATACCCAGTTTTTAATGTTTTAGCTATTTATCATTTCATAGATGAAATAATTTAGGAAGGCAAGACTTCCCAAATAATTGAAGTTGAGACCATTTTTATCAGTTTTATAAAACTAAGCTTCCCAAATAAAAGTACAACAAAGAATATGGAAAAACAGGATGCGTATGTTACTATGTTCTACCAAGTTTTATTTTTCTTAAAGGTAGATAGAACATACTTCAATTATTTATCCTAGACATACTCAGAGGTAAAAGAACCTTACCAAGTACGTTCCAGGTAAAAAGCTGACATATGTAAATAGTAAAAGAAGGAAAAAGGAATAGCTTCAGCTTAATTGATCCCCAAAGTAGAATCCGTAGGAAAACAGCAAATCTTGCCCCATTAAGTATCTTTCTTTTCTCAGTATTCACAGTTCTATATAGAGTCTTTTTTTTTCTTTTTTTTTATTATTATTATTTTTTATTATAGATAAAAATATGCACCATAGGTCTTGACCACACTATATTATACTTGATTGAATATTTCTGAGTATGTGTGTTTGTATGAGACAAATAGTAGTAATAAAGATAGGATCTACTTTTAAATTTTCTTCAGAAATACCTATCCCAATGCTGGACACACAGGAGACCCTAATTGAATAGTTGATTGCTTTAAGCTAACTATTTTGCCCCCTGTATTAGATAACATCCCTACTGCTAAATTCAGAAAAACTTTCCAACTTGTTTAATATACAGTCATATGTTAATTAACAGCAGGATCTGTTCTAGGAAATGTATCTGTTGTAAGAAATGTATCATGCAAACATGATAGAGTGTACTTAAATAAACCTAGATGGTATGGCCTAGTCCATTATATAGCTCCCTTGTAATCTCATGGGGGGTACCATCATAACCATGGTCCATCACCAACTGCAACAGCATTATGTGGCACTGACTACAGTATAGATTGAGCATAACTAATGTAAAAATCCAAAATCTGAAACTTTGAGCACCAACATTATACCACATGTGGAAAAATCCCATGCCTGACCTCATGTGATGAGTCAGTCAATACACAGTCAACATTTTTTGTGCACATAAATTAAAAATATCACATAATATTACCTTTATGCTATGTGTATAAAGTGAACATAAAACCTAAGTGAATTTCATGTTTAGACTTGGGCCCCATCCCCAAGACATCTCATTATGCATATGAAAATATTCCAAATTCTAAAAAACTCCAAAACTCTGGTCCTAAGCACTTTGAATAAGGGATACTCTACCTGTATTCATGTTTTCCTCTCTCTTAACTAGTAAAGCAAAGGCTCTGAACCCACCAGAAGATATATCTGTAGCTGGTGTCTGCTGGAAATCCTGGCTTCTTTCAGAGACATGCTGCTCAGGCAGATTCTGAGGTGCTATGTTGGATTTCTGTGGAGTCACTGGAGTTGAGGACTGAGAGGAAGACTGTGTGAGGTCATCGGGTGGGGGAACAGGAAAGACCACAGGCTTAGACGAACTGGACTCTTTATTTATAAGCAGCACATGGATAGGTCCTGAACAGCTCTTGAGATTGATCTGGTATTTCTTTTGTCCATTCTGACCCTTTGAAGTTATTGGGTAAAAACAAATAATTATTAGCAACTCTAGCTACCTTGAAACATTAAAAATAAGATAAGCAAAGCTTTTGGGGACTAATAACTACATATATATAACAAAGTCATTATGTCAAAACACAAGAGTAGAATGCGATTTTGAGGGCTCTACACCACCTGCTTCTAAGAAGTAAACTTTTCTTAAACAATGATCATTAAAAACTCTCAGTTGTAGAATTCTGGATGCCATCATTTTTACTGGGTGTTTTCTACATGTCCGTGCCCAGCAGAGCACGAACTCCATCCCCTGGAGTCAGCTGGCTAGCGTGCGTGCACTCATCTCAACATGCTTTCTTAGTTTATAACTACAAGGCCTGTCCAGAAAGTATCCAGCCCCGTATGTCTCCATTTTTCATATTACATGGCTGAACACTTATCAGACAATCCTCACATTGCACAAATCAACGCTTTTTTCCCTATTCTGTGATCATAAAGATAACTGATTTTTCTCCAGAGAAACAAATATAAAATCCTTGCAGTTCAGGAAATTAACTTGTATCTCAGGCTTCAGATTCTTCTAATATAAATGCCTAAATACAAACCTCTATTCTACTATAATAATCTTTTTCTACTTCCTTTTTTTTGGTTGTTAACAATATTCAGGTCAGTTTGTTTTAGAAATTCTGAACCTGGTAATTAAAATAACGAAATTCATTTATAGCATAGGATCAATAGAAGTCTTTGAATCAGTAAGGCAGAAAATGTAAAAGACTTAATTTAGGGCAAAGATCATTGATATTTAAATTGAACTTTTTCCAAGGTTGGGATTTTTATATCAGTTATAGATGTGGCCATTTTAACCAATGTTTAAAAATTACTGACCACATCATTAGTCACTTCTTGACATCTTGTGGCTCAAATAAAATCAAAGTTTAAAAACGTAATCAAAGTTATTTAACAAAATGGCTTCACACTTAGATTACATGGTTTTTACATTTTATTTGAGCTACTGAGTATCAAGAAATGTCTAAGATGGTCAAAAAACTTAAAAATCGTTTATGATTCAGTTACTTCAACAATTTTACAAAAGTGTTAACAATATCCAGATACCAACACTTTTGGACATAAACTTCAAAGTAATAACTCAAAAGTGTTTACACAACAACTAGCTCATGTTCAGTTAAGGAAAAAATATTGGTCCCTCTTGAGACAGTAGACTCATTTTTTTCTACTTATATACAAGTTATTCTACATACCATTTCTGGAATAGGTACCTCCAACTGTGTACCAGAAGGTGCTCGAATGGCCAAAAGTGTATCACCTAGTCAAAAAAATAAATATAAAAGATAGTAGAAAAAACTGTTGATTGTAGAACACAGCAGTGAGACTGTGGGCTCTGGAGTCAGAATGTTTAGTCCAGTCCCAGGGTAGCTGACCTTAGGCTTTGGTTTTGAATTTTACAAAATGAGGGAAATATAACCTACTGCCTTAGTTTATTTTAAGGATTAAGTGAGATGATACATGTATTAGCAACTCTGAGAACAGGGTTAATACTCATGTTAGCTTTATTCTCATTAATAAATTCAGCTCAAGTTAATTTTTGCTTCTGCACTAGTCTCTTGTAAAATCTGTAATTCTTAAATCCTCTTAGCCTCAGTTAACAGTTTATTTGATCTATTTAAATGACTGAGGATCCTAGAAATCAGGTATGATACATGAAATCTTAAGGTTAACTGAATTATGTTTTTGAAGCCAATTTCTACAACAACTCTCTGTTGAGTTGCAGATTAGTACAACTTTCCCCAAACTGTCTTAGAAAGCTCAGGAAATAGAACAATAAACCCACACATACTTCCAACAAATTTCACATGGAAAGTCAGATTCCACTTGACAAGGTACTTGGCAGAACTTTTTATTAATATTCAGACAATATATAAGACTGTCCTTTTAATAGAACACGCATAAGTAAATAGAAATATGTATGCAAAATTTCATTTTGTGTTGCAACTAGGGGAACACAAGTTCCCCCTCTAATCCCCCTCCCCCATTTTAGTTATATTAACTATTAACATGATATTGTCATTTCAGGGGGAAATATGGCGGCAGGGCACTGAATAGGAGTAGGTTTAATGGTTATAAAATGGATTCACCTAATTCCTCATGTTTTCTTTGGGTTTTATTTGTGATCAGCACACTTGCTGCCTATAGTTTCATAAATAGTACTGGTAAGAACTGTGTTCTAATTCAAATTTGGTCACTGACTTTGTGACTCTCTGACTTAAAAACTGTTGTTTAACCCCGCTCTGATTTGGCTTCCCCTTTATCCCCACCCACCATTAGTCGCGGAAGCTAATGAAGTCAAGGTTGTGAAAAGTGGTTCTCATGAAAACAAAACCCCAAACAGGCATAAATACACAGTAGAGAGTGAAACACAGTGTCCAACAACTTCTGAGAATAATGAGTACAAAGGGAATTCTGAATCACTCTACACTGAATGGGTTAATCAGAGGAAGAAAGTATGAAAAAAATCTAATAGTACTTACCATTAAAACAATTACAGATGTCTTCATGAGTTACATAGGAAAATGTGCTGTCATAAGAATTAAGGAATAACATTTATATCAAGGTCTAGGCATTGACATTAATATAATAAATCTGATGGCCAAAATAATTAAATGGCCCAACGCACACAAATAAAAAAGAAGTCTAATTTGAAAAAGCAAACAAATAAAAGTCCATAAGAGGAGCTGCTACTCTTGCTCTGAGGAGAAGCCATTCCAATTTCTGTCACATCTGAGGACCCTTGGGAGATGGAAAACAATGTACATTCCTTATGGCACTGGGGGCTTAAGGGGAAGGGGGATATCTGGGCAAAAGGAGGCTAACAGCCAGAGTGGAGAACAAATAAGGCCTCCCCATCAAGAATCTTCTGGGGTCATGGTTTTGTGTTCTCCTATGAGCTTGTCAATCAGAGGAGACCACAGAGGAGACAGGAATAAGGCTCTGGAAAAAAAGTTTTTGTATACTCACAGGGCCCAAGACAGGAGGCAAGGCAGGCCATGATATCAGGATAGTCAGAGGGCAAAGAACAGGGGCAAGGGAAAAGCATTGGGCCAAACTTTTCATGGGACTTCCTCGGGAAAGACAAGATAAGGCAGTGTGGACACTTCAGGATGGAGTCTTTTGAAGAAATAATGTAGGCAGGCTCTGAGCCATGGGGATGGTCCAGAGCTGTCTGGTACCCACCCCAGGATGATTAAGGCACAGAAATATTGCCACTGGGATGTATAAGCCAGAGAGAAGAAGTCTGGCCCTGGATGGTTAATTTGTCTATCAAAGGCATAATCCTGGCTGTGCCCTTGCTGTTTCTAAGAATTGACTAGTCTCTGGATGGGCAGTCTCTCCTCAGCCAGAAAGATTGTTTTTAGGATGTCAAAATATCATAACATACAGAAAATGCCCAGATGTGCTGAGTGGTGTAGCCAGCACTGAGAGTGCTTTCTCCACTTTATTGTACTAATAAGAAAAAGAAACACACCAAGACTGACTCTTGTTTCAAAAAGAATAAACCATGAGAAAGCAGTAAATATATTTAGTATGTTATTATGTGTGTGATTTTACTGTGTTCTGATGTATGATTTCATACAATTTCTCTGTACAAGAAAGTAAAGTACATGTACATACCAGTACAGTAGGCCTAGGTCCTTATGTTGACCACTTTCATGTATTAACCAGGTTGTTATAGTCCCTTGGGTGGTCAAGTTAGAGAGTTTCTACTATATATATAATCATTGTTTGGGGAATTGAGAGTGGCCGGAATCTTGAAAACCAGGGCAGCAAAGTCTAAGGCTTGTGAATCCTGGGACCTCCATAGGACATAGCTTAAAAACTCCCATTGTTCTCAAATTGTTAAGGACCTCTGATCTGAGCTCTGATCCACAAAAAGGAAATAACAAATGAGATTACGGACTTGTTCACCAAATACAGGACAATATGAAAAATAAATGATGTTGTATACCTTAGTCAAAATTTTATAATTCGTGATACAAGATACAACATGATTAATTTCCATGAGAGTACAGGTAAATTCACAAATCAGGAGAATCACAGATACCTAAGAGAAGACAGGGGTTTATAAGATACACATGGAGTATATATCACTCATGTTACCCCCCTTCCCCCAATGCAGTATGATAGATACATAAGCCTTTGACCCCTCTCCTCCAGTAAGAACTATCTTTGGGCTAATATGGATAGATTGTGTGCCTGTGATATGTCATCTTCAAACCAAAATTTTTCAAAACTTTGAGAGTTGCTTAATTTTTTCCTCTTCAAAACACTGAACATAATTATTTAAAAATACCTATGCACATAACAATGGCTTCTAATATTCACGGATCCTCTAAGCACACCTTGGCTAGCATATTGCATCCTATCAATACACAGACTAAAAGTAGACTAATTTTTTTTCTTCAGTGCAATACAGCAATAATGTCAAAGGATATACTACATAACTTAAAAAAGATAAAATTTTTAAAATATTAGTATATATTATTAGAACTGAAATTATAAAATAATTTGAATAACTAAATATAATTATTATTGAATATAAGTTAAATAACAATATAAAATTGAAATGTTATATACCCTAACAAAACTTAACTTTTAAAAACACTATACTAGTTGACCTTCAGACTGAAAACAACTTTATACACACACACATTCCATAGCTGTATTTATGTACATAACTTATTTAAAAGGATATCTATTGTTAACAGAGTCGTCCACCACATTTTTGATGCTCTGCTGTAGCCACAACTTCTGCTGATCAAGTTCTCTTTCTTTCAGGTCTAGATCTTCAATTTCAGCTTTGAGATATCTTAATCTATCTATGACTTCTTTAGTATTACAGCCAGCACCGACACCTCTTAAAAAGATAAGAAAATTGCAACCATTTAGAATTTTGATGGAATTAAAAATAAAAAACCCTCTATGGAGGGGACACACATGAAGAAGAGAAAGTATCTCTTACATGTAAGCATACAACCAGGCAACAGTTAAGAAATAACAACATGCATTTCAATCAATTATTATTTACAAGGTACACATACTCCTATGCATGAGACAGAGGTCCTATTTTAAAAAGTTTACATGAGCTGGATAGATAAAGACTTACTCAAAAAAAGATTAATACAGAGTAATAGTAGCATTTGCCAAATGAGTGGCTTGAGGGAGAAAATAAGATTTTAATTTTAAGAGTGAAAATTCAACAATCAAGACAGTGAGGGAACATCCCAACACAGTGGTGACATACGGAGGCCCAGAGAAGTGTGTCCAGTGAAAATGGAAGTCTCTGGGGGGATTAGAGCAGAGGGCTCAAAGAGAGAAATTAGGAGAAATTAATATCGGAAAAGCCAGATTTTGCTGAGCAAAGGAAAGAAAAAGAAAGTTCTTAGAAGAGAGTGCTGGTTTGTAACTTACTTCCACTGGATACTATTCTTTGACTTCTTTTCAATCAGGTCAATTCCTTCTAAGACATTGGTGATATCATAAATTCTTCTTTTTTGTCTCACAGCCAAAGTATCTGCAGCCTATTTAGGAGAAACAAACAAGGAAAACCAAAAAATAAAAAGGCAATTCATATTTTAAAGCAAAAAAGGATTGTTGATTAAGTTCACAGCATGAGAGTCCAATCCCACATTTGACCCAATCAAGTCAGTTGCTTAGAGACAATGGCTAAGTATGTTCAAAGTATCTCTAAAACACTGCAAATACCAAAGAAATTATTCTTTTTAAAAGCTAGCTATATCCAGAAGACCAAAAATCACACTATAACAAAGATACTTGTACCAGAATGTTTATTGCAGCCCAGTTCATAATTGTGCCCATCAATCCACGAATGGATTAATAAATTGTGGTATATGTACACCATGGAATATTATGCAGCCTTAAAGAAAGATAGAGACTTTACCTCTTTCATGTTTACGTGGATGGAGCTGGAACATATTCTTCTTAGTAAAGTATCTCAAGAATGAAAGAAAAAGTATCCAATGTACTCAGCCCTACTATGAAACTAATTTATGGCTTTCACATGAAAGCTATAACCCAGTTATAACCTAAGAATAGGAGGAAGGGGGAAAGGAAGGGGAGGGAGGGGGGAGGTGGGCGGAGGGAGGGTGATTGGTGGGATTACACCTACGGTGCATCTTACAGGGTATATGTGAAACTTAGTAAATGTAGAATGTAAATGTCTTAACACAATAACCAAGAAAATGCCAGGAAGGCTATGTTAACCAGTGTGATGAAAATGTGTCAAATGGTCTATAAAACCAGTGTATGGTGGCCCATGATTGCATTAATATACACAGCTGTGATTTAATAAAAAAAAAAAAGAAGAAGAAGAAGAAGCCCTTTGATGGTAACTCAGGATGGGGATCTGGCTAAAACATTTTGTTCAAAAGTCTCATAGAGAATATAGGCTTTCTGGGGGGAGAGACAGTGGACTCCGCCATGTTCTGTGAAGCACTTGTCTGACACAGTGAGCCTGGTCAGGAGGATCTCCTGACACCTAAGAGAGGTGTAGGGAGGAACTGCAGGCAGCAGTCTCTCTGAACAGAGGCTGTTGCCATGCCACTGCCATCGCTGCCTGGCATCGCACCTCGTCATCACATGTTGTTTTCCAGAGAACTGAGCACGGCAGAGGCCTTGTGGGGCCTGGCACTGCACTGTCAGTACGGGAGCAGTGTGCTGCGGTAGCTGAGTGCTTGGGTTTCAGGAAGACTTGGCTTTTCGTCCCCTCTTTCTGATAGAAGAGGAAGAGAAGAAGGAAGGAGATTCACTTCTCAGCCTGTAGGTGCTTGAGTCAGAACTTATTCTATTTTGTAAAAATAGAAGCTGTCCCCAATTATTAAGTGGGAGGGAGATATGATGGGGATACAGGGACAGCAGAATGAGAGAAACCCAGGCGTATTTTAATGGTGGCATCTGAAATGTCTTTTCCCATTTTAGCAACTGTTTCTGTAACTGTATGGCCTCCAATGAGCTTTTTTTATTTTTATTTTTTTTGTTCAGACAGAATCTCACTTTGTTGTCCCAGGTTAGAGTGCCATGGCATCATAGCTCACAGCAACCTCAAACTCCTGGGCTTAAGTTATCCTCTTGCCTCAGCCTTCCAAGTGAGTAGCTGGGACTACAGGTGCCCACCACAATCCCTGGCTAGTTTTTCTATTTTTAGTACAGATGGGGTCTCACTCTTGCTGAGGCTGATCTAGAACTCCTGAGCTCAAGCAATCCTCCCACTTTGGCCTCCTGTGTGGATTGTGTTCAGGTGCTAATCCTGAATCTAATCTTGACTGAAGGAAGGACCTCTCAAGGGCTTCAGTCTCCAGAGCTGATTCTTAGAGAAAACGAGAGAAATTTTCACTGGCTCCTGTAAATCCCCCAACCTGCTTTGACTTTCTTCCTTCATTTTAAGGCCTTGCTCCCACAGGTTCTGTGAGGGCAGTGGGGATCCTTGATATCCTTTACATTGCTGTGAGAGCAATTCCAGCCCCTTTCCTCAGAGTAGATTTTTATTATAAGTTATGAAGAATAAATGATCCGTATGGGAACAAGGTAAGGAGTGGCATTTGAGGTATTAAGATGCATACTTTATCAACTTTAAAATTTTCCCTAAGGTCTCTGGTTAAGGGAGTTCCTGGCTCTCAATTACTCTCTTATGAAACCAACATACTGTTAATTACAAGTGGAAAAAAAGTTAAAATTACTTCCTTCACTCCTTAACCAAAAATTTACTGAGTACCTGCTATGTGTCAGCCATTGCTTCAGACCCTGGGGATGCAACACAGAAATGACAGTGACTTGGGGCTCAGTGCCTGTGGCTCAAGTGGCTAAGGTGCCAGCCACATATACCTGAGCTGACGGGTTCAAATCCAGCCCAGGCCCACCAAACAACAATGATGGCTGCAACTGAAAAATAGCCAGGCGTTGTGGCGGGCACCTGTAGTCTCGGCTACTTGGGAGGCTGAGGCAGGAGAATTGCTTAAGCCCAGGAGTTGGAGGTTGCTGTGAGCTATGATGCCACAGTACTCTCCCCAGAGCAACAACTTGAGGCTCTGTCTCAAAAAAAAAAATAAATAAATAAAAATAAAATAAAATAAATGACAGTGACTTGGATTAGGTCAGTGGCAGAGATGGATTAGGTCATGAAAAGATTGATTTGGGTCGTGTTTAGATGGAGGGATAGTAGAACTTTGGGGTTAAAAAAGAGAGATGAATGAGTGTTGATTCTTAAGGTTTGGACTTGAATCACTATTTGTAGTTGATGGTGTTCTTATAGTGATGGGAGGAGGGGCAGGTGTGGGGAGCAGAAATCTAGGGTTCCCTTTTTGTCATGCTCATTTTGAGATGTCTATTTGGCATCTGAGGGAAGATACAAGTAGGCTTGTCTTATTCATTTGGGTTGCCATAACATAATGCTATAGACTGGGTGGCTTGAATAATGAACATTGATTTCCCACAGTTCTGGAGGCTGGAAAGTCCAAAATCAAAGTGCTGGCATATCCAGTGTCTGGTGAAAGTCCTCTTCCTCATTTGTAGATGACTGTCTTCTCAAAGCTCAAAGCATCCTCATGGTGGTGAAGAGCAGGGAGAGGAAACAAGGCTTCTGCTGGTCTCTCCTTATATGGGCACAGGCCCCATTCATGAGGTCTCCACCCTCACTACCTAATTACCTCCCCAAAATGCCACCTCCTAATACCAACCATCACATTGGCAAGAGGAGACACAAACAAGTCCATAACCAGGGCTTTGGAAACACAAGTTAGGCTGAAATCTAGGGGGGAGCTTCAGAACTAGGGAGAATTTGGGAGTCATTTCTTACATAGTACTTTAAACTATGTGGGAAAGAGTTTGTAGAGGGAAAAGGGCTGAGCTTGGAGACACTACCACACACAGACCACAGTCCAAAGACAAGGAGCCAGAGGAACCTGAGCAGGGGATTGCTGAAGTGGGAATTAACCAGAAGCCTGTGTTTTATGGAAGCCAGGAAAGGAAGGTATTTCAAGGAGGGAGCAACCAGTTTGAAGGAAGGATGAGAGCAGAACGCACTGCATGGGATATGGTAATTGGGGACAGTGACAAGATTAAATGTTGGGAGTGAAGAAGAGAAGGCCAGGTTGGGGTTGGTCGAAAGAGTCTGGGAGGTAGGGAAGTGAAGAGAGCGAAAGAAATGACTCTTTCCAAAAGAGAATTCCTTTCTCTGGGTTGTAAGAAAGGAGGTATATTGAGCTGTGAAAACAGGATGGATTTCGGGGTTGGAACACTTGAGTCCCAGAGTTGATATACTTGGCCTTGAGCCAACTGGTGGTCTTTATCACCGTGAGCTGGGCTTCATCCGCAAAGTAGTTTGATAATATTGCCTGCTCCACTGATCCACAGGGATTTGGGTTGTGGTTTTTCAATATTAATATTTTTTATGCCCTTGATTTCAGAGAACTGAGGGTACCTTATAAGTCAAACAGACTTTTTCTAAGGGGAAAAGGGGGTAAGACTCTTACTAATATTGTAAAAAATCAAGATGCAATTATTCTCTTGGAATATTTCCACAATTTGATCATAAGAGTTTATCAAAATTAACAAAAACAGACATTGCATTCATACTCTTAGTATCCACTCATTCATTCTTTCATTTGACAAATAGTATTAAAAACCTGCTGTGGCCCAAGCAATGTTACAGGCATACAGTGACCAGGCCAAGTTCCCATGATGTGGGGTTCACATTGCAGTGGGAAAGCAAACCACAAATAAGAACATACGTATATCAGGTGGTGAAAAATGTCATGGAGAAAAAAAATAGGTTAAGCAGAAAGGGGAGTTATTTTCAATAGGGGATGGTGGAAGGCATCACCTGTTAATGTGTTTAAACAGAGACCTGAAGGCAGCAAGGGACAAGTCATGAGAATATGATGTTCCTCAACCACATTGGGTTGCATCCCAATAAGCCCATCATAAATGGAAAATATCATGTCAAAAGTGCATTTTCAGTTTCTTATGGGTTTATTCAAGCACAACCCTGAGGTAAGTCGCAGAGCATACTGAACGTGTATCACTTCTGCATGATTGTAATGAGAAAATTATAATTGAACCATGAATAAATCAGGACTGCAAATATTACAAACATCTCAGGCAGAGGAGGCCACTTGTGTACTCCAGTTCACCAGAACTTTAAAACCTCAGACATTTCTAGCCTGCCATTCTATCCTAGAAAAACCCCAGCCCTGTGTCAATACATACGTTGCCTGCTGAGGAAGGAAGATCCTGAGGAAGGAATGCAGTTAAGTGTTTGTCTATAATGGGACTGACTTTTCCTTTTTGCTCCACTGCAGACATAATTCCTCAGAGCTGCAGGTTTATTGAACTGCTATACAGAGAGAATTAAAGTCTAGTGAGATGATAGGTTGCTAATATTTGACTGGGAAACATATGTAATTGCTACTCCTTCCACATGGCCCTTTGAGGTTTGCTAATTAAGGCTTACTGTATCTCCCATCCTCGAGTAATCCTAGATTCCCCCTTTCCTGGTAACTGCAATGTCCCTCTGCCCCCCTCATGTATATTACATTTCTGTACCCCTCTTGGTGTGCAAGGCCATTCTCAGGTAGAGAAGGGGCGTGTCTAGGTTGTATCAGTGTACAAAGAAAGGCTGCAACTTTCAGGAGTTAAGGGTCTAGGGTGCCATTTGCTAGACACTTAGTCATTTCCTTTCCTCCTTCCTGGACTGTAGTCCCCACGGTAACATCTGAGGCTGTGGTCTTCTTTTCCACAGAAGAGTACAGGAGAAAGAGCTGGTAGAAGTTCAGAGGTGGGTGTGGGTCACTTAGAGCCTTATGGACCATCATGAAGAATTGGTTTTTGCTTTTAGAGAAGCCTCAAAGCACAAGCTTTCCTGAGGTTCTCACCTGTGTGTAAAAGCAGCACCATGGGTAGATGTCATTGTCCCTATGCTGCCCAGTCACCAGAACTTTAAAACCTCAGACATTTCTAGCCTGCCACTCTATCTTCCTAGAAAAACCCCAGCCCTGTGTCAATATATACATTGCCTCCTCTGGGTCTGATGTAGGGGTGTGCACTGCAGGAGAGAATGACAAAACACCAACCTCACTCCTGCTTCCTGCCTCGCACATACACACACGCATGCACACACATGTCACTCTATAATTTACTGTTCAGCAGGTACACTGTTGAGAGTCGACTGGTGCTATGAATAATTACAAAAGAACAATAAGCACAAACTAGGACGGTCTTGGACACATTGGGAGTAATGGTCAACCTATTTACAAACAACTTTACATAACAGAGGGGAAGGGAGGGAAGATTAGATCAGGAATAATCCCCAAATTTCTAGGCTTATATTATACCCACCTATGGTTTGCAGATATATTTGCATCCCCTTTCATATAGAAAGTTGCAAATATCAAACTCAGCTTCCTGCACTCTGACTTACAAGCTTGCTATAAGCCTAAATTCATCCTGCCCACCTTTCTCATTCAGGGCTAAGCTTCACTTAAATCTGACCCCATTCCCTCTGCCTTTTAAAGCCATCCCCCCTCTCTCCTGTCATCCTTCAATACCTTCCTCTCTATTTTTGTCATCCTTCATACCTCCCTCTCTACAAGATACACTATGGGTATACTATAGTGCCTCCTCAATAACACGTCCCAGAATTCCCAAAAGCCTTCCATGCAAAGCAATGCCAGTGAGTTCAATGGGCATGAAACTCTTGGGCTTTCAGCTTTGAACTTGGACAGTGGCACAGAAATGCCAAACCTGACATCCTCCCAGATGCCTTCCCATTCTGTATTGTCTGTGCGCATGGAAGCATCGTCACCTCCAAACATAGGTTCCCACAGTTACCCCTCTTAATTTCTCAATGTCGCAGTGCCCGGCATGCCCAGCTGTCCCCAGGCCTATTCTGAACTACAGACACTGTTTCCCAGTGAGAAGTAGTGTGTAGACAGTGATCAACATGGGCTACTCATATGAGTGTGTCCTAAGAGCCATGAAGAAGAAAAGAAAGAACAGATTCTCCACTATCTCTTTGCACACGGACAGCTTGCGAGAAGGGCTTTGACCTTTTAGTGGAAGAGGCTCTGGAAATGCACCAGTGTTCAGAAGAGAAGATGATGGAGTTTCTTTAGTTAATGAGCAAATTTAAGGAAATGGGCTTTGAACTGAAAGACATTAATGAGGCTATGCTATTATATAACAATGACCAAGACAATGCTTTGGAAGACCTCATGTCTCTGACAGGAGGCAGCTGAGACCTGGCCCTGCCTAGGCACTGCTGTGGAAACACCACCCCTAGGAGGCCCTGCAGAGCCCACCTGTGGGGAAAAAAAGAACACAGTTCTGGATTTTCTTTTGGGGTTTAGAAGGTCAGGTGTGGAGACTGTGTTTGCCAGTTTCTGAGCCTAGGCCATGAGCTGGGGAGCAAGTGGGAAGCAGTTGGGCATTTGAATGCCCCCAGAACAGTCCTGGCTCCTTCCATATTAAGTGTATTTGTAATTTGAGAGGTATCCTTCCCACTTCAACCCTCCAGAGAGACTGTTCTGGTCTTTCTGGGGTCCTTGTGTCCTCAGCTGAAATCTGGCCAAGAGTTGTCAGGGAGCAGGGGTGGGAGGACGAGACTCAGTGCTGCTTTGGAGCTGCATGCTTTCCTCTCACCTCCTACACAGTGGACTCAACCCCAATCCAAGTTGAGTGCAAGTGAAAGATTTTTCTAGGGCTGTGTTTATTTTTCCCCTCCTTTTAACAAAGTCTCTTAGTGTTATACTGGTTCTGCAAAGTCTCTGAGGTGCAAAGAATGCACTTTTCCCCACAGGACCCAGAGTTTTCCTCTTCTACAAGGCATTGACCATGCTTCCCTGCTCTAGCCTATTTCTTTGGGCTTAGTTTGGACCACGGTCCTCTGCTACCCAGAGTTTTAGAGTCCCTGTTCTAGGAAACAGTTGCCAGTCTAAGAAATCATTGGTCCTTTCTCTGCACATCGAATGAGTCAGAAAATAGGCCATGACTTTGTTGGCCAGGACTAACTCCACCTCTGTTCTCTTTGAATGGCCTCTCTCTCCAGCCCACTGCTTTAGGAGAATACAATAACTCCTAGTCCTAGAAATTGGTCTCTTTGGTTTGTTTGTATTATATTAAAGATCTAAATACAAAGGATACACAGTCTTGATGAATCTAAAATAATTTGCTATTTTGATTCTTAAGAGATAACTAATAATAAAAATCTAAAAGGTAAAAAAAAAAAAAAAAAAAAAAATCCACCTCACACACCAAAAGGGCTCTTGTTCTCCTCCTGGTCACCATACATGGATTTTAGTTCCAGGGAAGGCTCTTTCAGCAGGGATCTGTTTCTTACAAGCCAACTAGTGTGATGGAGTAATATTGTTTATTTTATTTTATTTTACTTTATTTATTTATATTTGAGACAGAGTCTCACTGTATTGCCCTGTAGAGCATGGTGACATCATAGCTCACAGCAACCTCAAACCCTTGCGCTTGAGGAATCCTCTTGTGTCAGATTAAGGGCCTGTGAAGGTTCTGCAGGGCAATAAGGGACCTCTTAGCTGCTGTGCTGGAGGTAACTGGTTCAGCTGAAATTGCTTTACTCCCTGTTTTTTGAGAAATGCGGAATCCTTGGCAGAGGTCCCTAAGAGATCCTTTTCTTTCCTGAGGCAGTTTCCTAGAACTCAGAGAATTTAATCTCTGCAGAAAACTCTAAGTAGCCTTCATTTGCCCTTTCTTTCTAACTTCTGCTGACTTTCTAGGTGGCTGAATGCATCCCATTTCAAAGATGGTATTTCTGAAACTATCAGTGACTTCTGAGAGTCTACCTCATTCTCACACATCAATGCTCACTGAGGTCACAGCCATTGCCTCAAATAACTTGGCTTAAATTTAAACATTTGTTAAGTAATCTGGGAGCAGGGTAGGTTCCATGAGAATTCTTAGCATTCCTGGACAGGCTCTTTAATGTGGCAAATACAAGTCCCAGGTCTATATGAATTATTTATTTATGTATTTACTTACTTATTTATTCATTCACTTAGACAGGGGCTTGCTCTGTCATCCAGGCTGGTATGTAGTGATACTATCACAACTTATTGCAATTTTGAACTCCTGGGCTCAAAATAGAAATCAAGTTGAGTTTTAGAAAAATATCAAAAGTTGTAATTTCCACACACCTGAATCTATGAAACTAGTTTTACTATAGTGTGGATTTATTGAAAGAGTCTAGAAGAATCTCATGGAAACAAAATTCAAAAAGGACATCTGGACTTGATGGGAAAGAGAATACCATGGAGGCTCTGCTTTTCTGACCATCTGTGGCTCTGACTGTCCCTCATAATCAGGTTTTCAAAGCATTTTTCTGCCAATCTCCTCTCCAAAGGCCAAGACAGAAGCAAGTGGCTTCCTCTGCTGACCTGTGGCCCCTGTTCCTCCACAGTCTGGATGGAACATGGGTGTTCCATGGACGGAACTGGTGCTCACGAAACCACAATCCCCATACAACTTACTGGTCCTGTGACTGCCACAAAATGATTGCATTCTGTATGCATCTTAGTTAAAAGTTTTGGAAGGAAATCAGCTTTGACACATATTCCTTGGAGTCATGACTCTTAGATGAAGAATCACCTGGTCCAATTGTGTGGGGTCAAAGGATGAGGGACCAGGCAGATTGGCATGCTACTCAAATCGGTCATGTCAACAATGATGATGTATGGGTTGGATAGTTCTGAAGAAGAGACTTTGGGGCCCAGAGGTTTGACCCAACTTTTAATTCACTTTTATTAAAATTATTCTGGTATATGTCTTATCTCTCTCTTTCTGTTGCAGTCTCCTGGAAGGCAGGGCTTTAACTGGTCTCTGTATGTACCATGACATCTTGCATATGTCTTTTGCATTTGAAAGAATTCAACAAATACCTGTTGAATGAATGAATATACATCTCTGTATTTGGTCTCTACTTTCTATACCTCTGTTTATGAGTGAGCAATGTTCAGGCCAATATCTAGATGGCATAATTCTTATGTAAGAGTGCCACAAGAATTGTGTAACAGTACATATGGCTAAGTCTATAGGAATTTAGGAAAGTTAAATAGCCTGTAAGTATTTAGGAAAGTTAAATAGTCCTTTGTCATTAAAGTGTGATCCACCCTGAGGAAGGTGGAGCTTTTCCATCCTGACAGAAGCGCCACCTGTATTTGTGTTTAGCTTACACCAACTCATAGGTGGAGTTTCTAAACATTGACTATGAAGTAACAGTCTTAGAGTCACCATAAACAACAGGTTTTCCTTAACAACTGAATATCTTAATTTCTTGTTGTTCTAGAGCCCTCTTCATTGCCGTGAATATTGGCTGGAGACCACATTCAATCTTTGATGCATTTAATAAGTTTAAACTAATTTAAAGAAGAGAAGTAAGTAGTAGGCTGTATAGGGAGACAATTTCTAGTTTTCCCTTTCTGAGTGATTTTTCTAAATTACAAGCTCCACAATAATCAGCAATTGCCACCTTAGTTTGTGTAAAGAAATTCAAATATCTCAAGTTTCCCTGTCTACTACTCAAAAATGTTCTATTAAATGGTGAAGCTGTCCTAATGCCAATGATAACGAATTAGAATTATAAAATGACACTTAAAAGAGTTTAGACATCATTTAATCCATCTTTTTCATCTTATAGGGGAGAAAGCTGAGGTTGGTGCAGGGTATGTGACACATACCCTAGGTGACACATACCCTTGTCACACATCTGTGATCAGAGCAACAACTCCCACCCACCTGGTCCAGGAGACTTCAGCTTCAAGAATATTCTCAGTGCTGTGAAAAGTTGGAAGAGTCTGGAGATTACTAACATGGATCACATGGGTCATCTTCAACAGTACATGTGGCTAAGTCTATAGGAGGAAAATGAAACAGTCCTTCATCATGAAGAAAAGATAAGAGATAACTAATTCTCAAGAGTGTGTGTCTAGCCAGGGAAGCCCAAAGGCTGACAGAGAAGTGGCTGAGTTGTGGCTGAGTTCCTGGGTATAATTATAGTGCTTGATGAGTTTTTAGCACGATCCATGTTCAATACTTAGTTTTCATAAGTTCAATAACTCACCAACCTGCTTATGATATCAGCATGCTTATCTTCAGTTTACCCAATAGGAAACAATTGGGACATTTGAGTGATTTGCCCCAGGGCACATACCAATGTCACTTATTTAGTAGTATCAAAGCTAGGATTCAGGACTTTCAAGGCACCAAGCTCTGTTCTTAGCCAGAGGTGACATTTGAGTAGAGGTCCATTTGGGAGACACTGATGACAGGACCTCTCTGGGAAATCTTATTCTATGTGGCCTGTGCTTTTTTTTTTTTTTTTTTTTTTTTGGCCAGGGTTGGGTTTGAACCTGCCACCTTCGGCATATGGGGCCTGCGCCCTACTCCTTTGAGCCATAGGCACTGCCCTGTTGCCTGTGCTTTTATATTTATGTGGATACCTGAGCCTGCCAGGAGAAATTCTACATGCCTGGATCAACCTGAGCTGAACTGGCCTTTCAGCCACAGGCAGATTTTTGTCAAACGTTTTGGTAGGACATATTCAGCCCAGAGTAAGGCCAGCTTCTGTGCTTATTAACTCATATTCGTCATGGAGATACTTTCCATTTGTTTATAATGCTAAGACTGGAAGGACTGTAGAGATTTGGTATGATCTCCCCCCAATAAGAGGGAAAAGGCAGAGAAGCAATTTGTGTTTAGCGTATGCCAAGCCATAAATGTAGGAGATCATGGTGGCTGAGAGTAACAGGTTTATGTGGAGCCTGAAAAATCTGATGCTTTTTGGCTAGTTCCCCTTTTAGATGTTTGTCAGCCAGCTGATTACTCATGTCTTGCTTGTTGTTTAGACTACACTGATGAAGGTCACAGCACTTGATGGCAGAGGAAAGAGGACACAGAGGAACTAGAGGATGGGGGCGAGTACAGTGAGGCTAGGCAGCTTTGACTGTCCTCGTCGGGGACTTGCGGACTTCCAGGTAGGTCTTTCAAGCTACTCTGAAATACTGTTCTAATTTAGCTTGCAGCTAAAGAAGTGCAGTGACTGTCCTTGTAGCCCAAAGAGGAGGGATAAAATGTGGGGGTTGGGATCTTTCTACTCTGTTGGTTTCATTTTGGAATTTCAAAACATCTTAATTAGTCCTCACAACAGCCATGGGAGGTAGGAACTATCATTATGCCCATATTTCAGATAAGAAACAATGGGGCAGGCGTAGTATTAAAGTCCAAAGTGGCTAAGGGACTTGCCTGGAACACTAAGATAAGTCTGGGATACAAAGCCAGCGGACAGGTTTTTAACCACAATGTGGATGCTTCTGGATCAATCTCAAAGCTCTTTCCAATCCCAACATATTTTAGTTTTGTGACTGAATATGGGGATGAGGTTTCCCCAAGTAGGTTACTGACAGTAGGTAGGAGACTGTCAAGAAATCACTTTGGCGGGGCGGCACCTGTGGCTGAAAGGAGTAGGGTGCTGGCCCCATATGCCGGAGGTGGCGGGTTCAAACCCAGCCCCCACCAAAAACCACACACACACACAAAGTAATCACTTTGGAGTTGTGTCACCCTTAGTTGTCCTACTAGCTAGCTAGTGGCTTCAGGGATGAATGGAGATGATACATCGCAGGCCCATGCTGCAAATCTTTTTTCTTCTCCCCCCCCACCCCCACTCCAATCAATACAAGATGTCATGGTACATAAATAAGTAATTCATGCAGACCTGGGACTTGTATTTGCCACATTAAGGAGCTTGTCCAGGAATGCTAAGAATTTTCATGGAACCTACCCTGCCTCCAGATTGTTAACAAATGTTGGAATTTAATCTAAGCTCTTTGATGCAATGGCTGTGCTCTCAGTGAGCATTGATGTATGAAAATGAGGTAGACTCTCCCAAGGCAACAGATTTTGGATATTTGTCTACCAACTCCCTTCCATCATTGATTGTAAGCATCCACATCTGCCTGCCTTTCACATACAAGGGCAAAGTGTGTTCCTGTACCTGGAGTAAGCCTTCGTGTAAGGAGCTGCAGGCACTTGCAGGAGAACATCAATATACAAAGCAGCATGAGTGCCAAGGGAACCTCAGCCAAGGACAGACAGTGTAGAGCCCATCATCTACTAGCTGGAAGTCAGCTCTTCATTTTAGGTCTTGCAAATTTATGGCCTGCTGAACACAAACCATAGCTAGTAAGATATGCTTGGCTTAAAGTTGGTAGGGTTCTTTTGGTTATAAGTAATAGAACCCAACCTGAGTTATTGTAGGTTAAAAGTGGACTTGACTCATGTAACCAAATCTCAGAAAAGATAAAAGTACACTTAGCTTCAGGGATGAATGGAGATGATACATCCCAGGCCTACGCTGCAAATATTCGTTTCCTTCCTGCCCTTCCCACCCCCTCCAATCACCAAGTACATCGTTAGCCTCTGGAAGAATACCAAGCTGAATTTATTTTCCCTGGATGTCTTCCTATAACCATAAAATAATCAGATTTAAATTACTGAGCTATTAATTTCTCTCACATCACTTATGGAGTTGCAGATGAATACAAAGTTTTTCTATTGATACATTTCAAAATAAACATATACCCATTTATCATCTCATGGTAAAAACCACACCCATTTATTATCTCACAGTCAAAACCCCATGCAGGTTCAGCTCAGTGTTCTGCTTAAGGTCACACAAGGTCAAAATCAAAGATATCAGCCATAAGATTCAAGGAACGAATCCATTTCGTAGGTAGCAGAATCTACTTCCTTGTCATAGGTCTGAGGTCAACTGTTTCCTTAGTGGCTGTCAGGCAGGGCCTGATTATTACTCCTAGAGGCCACTCACTTTCTCACATGGCTCCCTTTATCTTCAAACCAGCAATGACACATTGAATCTCATGCAAATCTTCTTTAAATCCTCTGTCTTCTTACTGGAGGCTAGCTTATTTGAAAAGGCAGAGGGTTTTGCTACCTGTACCTCCAGGAGCAAACCCTCTTCCCTAGAAGCCTCCCCTGAAAGTCTTCAAATTGTAATTGATTCTCCCCCCATCAAGAGGCCACTCCCAGACCTTCCACTGTGGCCTGAATGTGGTATCAACTTCCATTTTCCACACATGGTGGAGGCAGGAGTAGAGAGCAATTCCTCTGAAGAAAGAGCATGAGTTCCCAGGAGAGAGGAAGGCTTCTGGGTAGACCTCACTGGTTGGCTTGGAAGCAAAACAGGGATCTCACATATCATCTGCTGAAGAAAAGTCAAAATTTGATCTATGCTTAAAAACACTTCATTGCAGAACCCCTGACTCCCCCCAAAATACCCAAACAAAAAGGAAATGAAATGGAAATCAAGTCATTAGTTTTACTGGGAACGAAATATCACTAGTATTGATTGTTCTTGTAGAACATGTATTGGCACTTTGATAAGCACCAATGTTGCGGAGAACACAACTGAAGAAATGCTGCCTGGAGGAGCTGATTCCAGAAAGTTCTTGGCTCCTCTCAGTCAGCCCGTGTCCTCAGGCCCCATGTAAGTCAGTTTTTACCAGAAGCTTCAGATCTGGGTGGAGGCCTTTCCTCTTTATGATCAATAATCTGTGCCAAAAATGAGGGATCCAGTATATATGATGCTTGGGTCTTAATCAATTCTTCTGACAGTAAAAAAAAAAAAAAATAAGAAAAGAAAATAAAATCAATAAGACAATTCAGGGACTGTGCTTTACAGGAAACAGAAATAAGGCTTACATTTGAGAAGAACAGATCAACTCCTCTTCCCTCCTTCCACTCTTACTCACGTGACACATACTTACAGGCGCCTATGCCCAGGCACCCTCTGCCCTCCAGAAGCTCACCCGGGTCAGCGAACAGGCTGCCTCAAGACCGAGTTAGGGTCCCCCCTCTTCCAGGACTGCTTCTCCCTCCTACCAGCTCCTGCTGTCCTCACTGTACATCTGTCAGAATCACCTGCTCCACACACACATTAACTTACCTGTGGGTTTCGCCCTGGCCTGGGGGGCCACGTCCTTTGGGCCGGAGGAAGGACCGGCGCGGCCGCTGCGGATGGTAAAAGGCTCTCGCGGCCCGATCCGGCCCCGGAGCGAGCGCGGGGCGCGGAGTCAGCGCGGCGGCCTGCGGCGTCTCGGGGCGGCTACCTCGTCCTGCCGCCGCCGGTGCGGAGCTCCGCGGGGCACCAGGAGGTGCGCCCCCAGGAGGTGCGCCCCCAGCTGCCCTCCTTGTCCCTTCGCCGGCCCACCGCGCGCTCTGACAGGTCTGGGACTGCTGAGAGTGGGCGACCAGGGAGGAGGCGAGGGAAAGGGGGTGCCCCTCCACACTCGGACTTCGGGGCCGGGCTTGTCCCGCTGCGACGGCGATTTGAACCCCGAGGCCGAGCATTCCTGAGCCGGGGCCCGGGGGAGGAGACTGCTCGGCCCGGGTCAGCGGCCCCGTGCGGCCGGGCTGGTCGGGGAGAGCCGAGGGCCGGCCTGTCCCTCACCTCCGGGAGGATTTGGAGTTTTAAAGTCTACCCGCACCAGCGGAAGGGAAGATTCCCGCTGTCTTCCTTTCTGGTCTCTTTAGCTCTGCCCCTCACCCAGCCTCGGCCGCAGGTACTGGGCTGCGCGTATCCTTTATGGCTCCGGGGGCCGTAAACTCACCGCGGGATTTCTTTGGTCACTAGCCCATTGTCCGCTAAGTCCTTCCACAAAGCTTAAATGTTCTGGGCCCAATTAAGTAGAAGTGCTTCACATTTCTATGGCACTCTTCAGAGACTACAGATTGCTAATAACATAATCGTTTGGACTTCTTACATGATTGAGCGCTGTACTTGGGCCTCCGCGCCCTTCATGGCTTTTTGGAATGGAGTTCAGTTCAGTAAAAGATTCTCTTCCAGACATTTTTTGAGAACACATTTTAAATCAAAGGCCTGTATCACTGTAGTATTTGGATTAAATTCTGAAGTCTTATTTACTCCATTTCAGGCATAGTGTCATTGCTGCCTCTGATGCCTGCTGGTTTCCCTGTCCCAATCAGGAGATGACCAGCAGCGGCAGGAGGGGAGGATGCATCACGCTTTTCCTTGTCAGGTGGGGGTGGGGGCAGGTAGGGCAGGCTCTCTTCTCAGCTCTGAGCCTTCCTAATCTTCCTCCTCCTCCCCTGGATCTTCCTCTGCCCCATCCTGCCTGATTCCCAGGGTGGATTGGACAGGCAGCTGGAGTTCTGGGGCTGCTGTGACTACTGCTTTGAGGGAGATATGTGAGTTGCAGGCCAGGGAGATGCGAGAGGGCAGTGAAGGTTGCTGGAGGACAGACTGGGTCGTGATGGGCCAGGAGCCGGTGTTCCAGTGGTCTGTGTGGGCTGATGGGAAGCCTGTGGCTTTGAAGTCATATGGACTCGATCTTCAGAGTACCATCATACATTCTTAGAGTGACTCTGGGGGGGTTATTTTATTTCTCCGAGTCTCTATTTTGCCTCTGAAGAATTAAGATGATAATAGTTTCTTGAGAGAAGCTTGGATAAAATACTGTGTAAGACTGCCCAGCAGCCTGAGAGCCACAGTAAATACTCATTTCTGTCCTTTCCTTCTCATTACCCTTCTTGCTTCCCCATCTGTGCAGTTAACTTGGGTAAGAGCCAGGGGGTTAGAGATCGATTAAGGGGTGAAGAATATGGATAAAGGAGATTTATTAAATAAAGAATTCCATAGCATGTACTTTAACATACATGCTTGTTTTTCATCCATGGCTCTGATCTCATGACAAATATTGAATACCAGAGTCTTACCAAAATGTACTTTGGGATACTTGGAAGAATATTTTCTTGAGAAGCCAGATATGTGGTCTAATTTTAGGTTTCTTCCTTATCTCCTTTGGTGATTCAGCCTGTTGCCTTGAAGAATCTAATTGACAGGGGTTGGCACCTGGGAGTACCCTGGAGTCGATATTGAGGTGTCCTTTTTATACACTTGGTTTTCTCTCTGTGCTATGCAAGACGTCAAAGCATCTAAAATGCAGATAACACCGGAAACTCAAGGAAGGATCCCTGTTTTAAATCCTTTTGAAAGTCCTAGTGATTATTCTAATCTACGTGAACAAACTCTTGCCAGTCCTTCTGTTTTTAAATCAACAAAATTACCAACTCCAGGACAATTTAGATAGTCTGTTGATCAACTAGCTGTAATAAATCCTGTAGAAATAGATCCAGAGGATATTTATTGTCAAGCTTTATACGTAAGTCATTCTCGAATAGACAAAAGACAAAAAGCCATTGAAGAGTTTTTCACTAAAGCTGTCATCGTACCTTCTCCTTGGACTAAACATGAAGGGAAACAGCTTTCAGAGTATCATTCCAGTAAATGCATTAAAAGTGATTCTCCAGTTGGAAAAAAGTTGAGCATCCATTCTGAGAAATGCAATGCTGCTTGTCAGACATTGCTGTCTCTTCCTGTGGATTTTAATTTAAAGAAAATATTAGCTGACTATTTTACAGCTGATGAATTTTGCACATCAGTCTCCTGGAAACCTCAGGGTTTCATCTCTCAGAAGAAAGCCCTTTTTTGATGGAAACAGAAGCAACTCTGACTCTTTACCTTCAGTTTCTCCCAGAAGTCTTCCTAGCGCCGGTGCTCAGGCCTCAGTTGAAGTTTTTTATTCAATGGGTTTATCTCCTGTACAATGTAGAAGCCCTGTATAGACACCAGTTTCGGGGCAGTTTTCTTCTAACGCTATTAAGGCTAGTGCAAAAAAATACAGTGTGGAAAGTATAACCAGCCCTTCACCTATTTCTTCTTCTGCTTTCCTGCCAGTTGCATTTCACATAGGAAAGACCCCACTCTCAGAATAAAGGAAGTTCACTTTTCATTCTCCTGATGCTTCATCTGGAACAAATTCTAATGGAATTATTAATCAGTGTTTCAAAAGTCCTTATATAGATGGCCGCTCACCAATTAAACATTGGTCTCCTATGTGACTCGAGATGAATAGCGGTGGTACTCAGTATGAGACCTCACTGATTCACATACCTTTTACTCTTGAGATTCACGATGAAGATAAAGAGAATTTTTCTTCCACAGATGTTTCCTCAACAGGCATGGGTGCTGCTGAAATACACCTAAGGCAATTGAATAGTGACGTTTCTACACATGCCACACATTTAGTTGTGACTGCCATGTCTAGTACACAAAATCAGTCCTGTGCTTCTCAGAAAGAGTTAGCACCACTGCGGGATATTGAAAGTGAGAAGGAGAGTAACACTGTGGATGTGGTTGATTCTATAGAGCTAGGAGCTGAGAGCACTTGGACCAAGGGGTGGGTTGACAACAGTGGTTTACCCATGACTGATTTTGTAAGCTGACTTCCCTTCAGTGCATGTCGCCTCTTGCTGAAAACAGTGTCATTCCTTGTGAAAGCACTAACATTCAGGTGGCTAGTGGCTATGGTATGCAGAACTGTGGAAGCAGCATTATGGATATAGTTGGGGCAGAAAGTTACTGCAAAGAAAGTGATGTACAAACTTTATAAGTGGGAGACTAAATCTCAAATTTTTAATATAAAGAAAGAACACAACCAAGGTGTTGATTAAAAGAGCAAGTCCTTCTCAACAGCAGTCCTCAGAATACCTCTATCAGAACCAAAGACTGTCCCAGAGGAGCCCCACATGGATTTTTATGCACAGCAATAATGTGATGATTTGGAAAGTGTCCAAGTGACATGCCTAGCTTTCTTCCCCTCCTTAATGTGAAAAATCAAGGGCTTAATTTAACGACAAGAAACAGCACAAAAGCTCCTGGAACTTCAAATTACTGAATTACAAGTTTATTTGTCACCAAAATTTTTATGCTTACCCTGACTGATGGATGTGTTGTGACCAATCAGATCATCCCTATCCTGCAGGGTCAGTGAACTGTTAACCCTGACTGACAGCACTGAATTCAGCAGTTCTGAGAACATGTGAAAACACATGAAAACTAAAGGCACATAGTACATTTAAAAACTTGTCAACAGACAGATCATAACCTATGTGAAAGAAATGCTTAGATTCAAAACAAACATATTGAAAAGGTAAAAAGGAAGTTAAATGGGTTTCCTAAAATTTTAGTTCTTGAACCATATGTTCATTCCTGCGGAGGCAATTTAGTCCCAGTTAGTGATAACTGCGCTAGTTCCTGCTCTTCCACCTGTTAATATAAATGAAAGGTAGTACTGGCAGCAGCATCACGGGTATTGTCATCTGTGGGATAAATGTGCAGTGCCCAGAATGAAACATCCCTCCGTCCCTAGAATAGGGACATCCATTTCAGCTCAAATGTGGCTTAAGAGAAGGAAAAATGATTTAATATTAATTAAAAAAAAAAAAAAAGAGGAATAACCTGGAGAAACAATGAGGACTGGGGAACGCTGGAGTTCATGGAGACTGGGGGATACTGGAGCTTGTGTAGAGCTTGTGAGTTCAATCACTGCGAGTATTTGTAAACTTCTATCTGTGTTGGGAGCAGATGCATGTAATAGAACATTTGGAAATATTCTTGGAGAACGTCTATGTTTACAAACCACCTTTTAAACTGTGCCCTTCGAAAGGAAATAAAGCATTTGTAGCCCTGGGGGTGGGGGGGAAACAGCTTCATTTACTCCACAGTGTGCTGAAGGCTGGCTTGAAAATACCTCCACTCTCTAACTAGAGTGGTTCATTTACTCATGCCAGTTTCCCCAGTGTACCTGCCTAATGTTAAAAATCACCTGGGGATCACCCTGTAACAAGTGCCAAGGGCAATTCTTACCACCAGGCAAGTTTGAGAAATGCTGGATTATAGAATTTTTAAGTTAAATAAAAAAGCAAATGCATTTTTATTCTATAGTGAGAATGGAATTAATATGTGAGCTTCATTATTTGTGAAAAACTAGTAAGTTCTGGCTGCCTTGAAACTTGAGAATGTAAATCCCAACTAAGTCCATTACAGTGAGGTGGGGAAAAGTGGTAAGTATTGGAATTCACTTGCTAATCGGACACTACTAGGAATATTAAATATTTTAAAATGCAATTGCCTTCTCTAAGGAAGATTTTAATTGATACGACAAAATAAAAGGGATGTTAGGTTAAATATTCATGGCCTTCTTCAAGCTATTAATGATGCAAATAAAAATGGTAGAACAAGACTTGGAAGCTAAACTCCCTGGGATTGAGAAAAAAACAGCATGTCACACTAAAAGACATGAATTAATTCTACTTTAGCAACTAACGCTAGTATCTGTTTCTAGCCTCATATCACCACTCCTCCATTGTTTTTGAAAGCGATTTGAATTTCATTTCAGATGGTTAATGTAAATACTTGAGTTTTCTTTCCAGGAATACATTTGCAGTCTAAGAAACTGGGGTGGGAGGGCTGTTCTCAGCTGGGAATGCACAATGTAACCGACTATGACTCCCAAGATCTACATCATCAGAAGATTTTCATGGTACTGGTGTTGATTCCTATCACTGAGCAGTCCCAAAAGCCTAGTCACGCAGGGGTCCTCAAACTGCGGCCCACAGGCCACATAAGGTGGTGTGATTGTATTCGTTCCTGTTTTTTTACTTCAAAATAAGATATGTGCAGTGTGCATAGGAATTTGTTCATAGTTTTTGGGTTTTTTTTAAACTATAGTCCCACCCTCCAATGGTCTGAGGGACAGTGAACTGGCCCCCTGTTTAAAAAGTTTGAGGACCCCTGGCTAGTGCATGAAAAGGCTGATAGCAAGTTAGGCCACTTTGAGCCTATTCAATTTTATTTCTCTTGCTTCTTAAGACTCTGTAATAGTTATATTGGTGGCATGTTCCAGAGTAAAATTAACATCATCGGCCAGGCTCAGTGGCTCTTGCCTGTAAGCCTAACACTTCAGGAGGCCAAGGCAGGAGGGTCCTTTGATCTCAAGAGTTCAAGATAAGTCTGAGCAAAAGCAAGACTCTGTCTCTACTTGAAAAAAATAACAAAAATTAGCTGGGCACTGTGGTGAACACCTGTAGCTACTCAGGAGGCTGAGGCAAGAGGATTATCTGAACCTGGAGTTTGAGATTGCTGTGAGCAAGGCTCATGCCATAGCACTCTAACCTAGGACAACAGAGTGAGGCTCTGTCTCAAAAACAAAAAACCAACAAACCAAAACATATTTTAAAAAGCTAACATCTTCTCCGATTCCAAGACTTTGTGCCTCTATTGTGATGGAGAGAATAAAATGTCTGTGGAAATGGTTTTTGTGCTAATGGATACTGGAATTCCAAGCAATAAAAACAGGAGTTCTTTGTATTAATAATAACAGATTCAGAAGCATAGTCTCTCTCCTTAGACCAGTGGCTCTATTTAAAGAACTGAGATTACATACTCAGTAGCCGAAAAGAACATATTATCTCCCCCATTAATCTAGGGCCTGTTTGACTTTGGGGGCAGGACTAGAAGCCCCTCTGAGTTCACTGCCTCTCTGCATTGCCCTGTTCTCTGCCTCCCAGGGATGTGTCTTACACCAGTGTCACCGCCCTGCCATCCAAAGGCCTGGAGCACCTGAAGGAACTGATAGCAAAGAACACCTGGACTCTTAAGAAACTTCCACTTTCCTTGAGTTTCCTTCACCTCACACGAGCTGACCTTTCTTATCCAAGCCACTGCTGTGCTTTTAAGAATCAGAAGAAAATCAGAGGGTAAGTGGCTGGGGCCTGGAATAAGTGACAAAAGATGTTGGTGGGAGATGAATTCATTTCTTCTTTGAGGGAAGATGCTTCATGTTTGAGAAACAGGAGGTGAAGAATTGGAAACATTCATAAGAAACAGGAAATCCATGTGGCACAGTGAGTCTGTGGACTCAAAGTGGTTGTAGACGAGAAATTAGGCCAATGCTGTGGTTAGTAGGATAGAGAAGTCACAGGAGATGAGGTAGAAGATAGGAGAGACAGGTGCAACCAGATCATGTAGAACCCTGTCCAGGTTACCCACACAAGATTTCTGGCCTTCAGATGCAACCCATACCAAAGATTGCAACATGTATTAGAAGCCACAACCATGAGGGTTAATTTACAAATCACACAACCAACTGGATTACCTGATCAGTTTGGGCCTTATGAATGTCATGGCTCACTGATTACATGCTTATGGGCTTTGGGGGTTTATACCCCAGCTCTGCCAGGTTCTAGCTGGGTTATCTCAGCTTAGTTCCTTAACTACTTTGAGCCTTCAAGAATGGAGTTCATAATATTGTCATCCATAGGGGTTCTGAGAAGATTAAATAAGAAGCTGAATAGAAAGCACATGAAATGGAATTGCCTGGAATGTTATAAGTTCTCAATATTAACTATGATGTGTATCATTTGAACATCAGGTTGTTTGTAAGCCTACAAAGGAGGGGTGACCTTTTCTCTCCATGTGTTCTCTGAATCTGGCGTTCACCTGCGCTGCACTTTTATCGTGCACTATTTCGCCCTTCATGTCTTGTAAGATCTCCTACCTTCACCTCAGTTTAGCTCTTATCCGATCCCGTCTAGATTTCTCCTTCGCCTCCAAACAGGTTAGAAAAGCCAGTCCACGGGGGTGTTTTAACACATTAACTGCCATGTGAGTTGTATTTAACTTATGCCAGTTTTGAGCCCAGGGCTTTATGAAGCATATATAACTCACACATCCCTTGCATATTAATTACCACACTAGAAAAAATTTTTTTTCATTAGGGCCATGATATTTAATTAGGTCAAGAGACATGTGAGTAATAGATGCTGCATGAAGCCCCAGGCTCAAAACTAGCATGAGTTAAATACAATTCACATGGCAGTTGATGTTTTTGATCAGAGCCCAATGGATGAATCAAAATCTGCTCAGCAGCTAAAGCAAGATAAAGAATCCCTTTTCTTATGAGTCTAGTGAGCTAGGAAAAAAATAAGTGTTATTTCCATGAGCATACCGGCCGCATGGTAGTGTCCATTTATTCATTTGTTCAACAAATATTTTTTGAGTACCTACCATGTGCCTGGCACTATCCAATCCATAACAGTGAGAACAGACAAGAAGTTCCTCTTACATTTTGTTTACAGACTAGTGGAAGAAGTCAGAAAACAGACAAACAAATAAGAAAATATCAGGCCAGGCACGATGGCTCATGCCTATAATTCTAGCACTCAGGAGGCTGAGGTGGTGGATTGCCTGAGCTCACTGGTTCGAGAACAACCTGAGCAAGAGAGAATCTCATCTCTTAAAAAAAAAAAAAAAAAAAAAGCGGGGCATTGTGGTGGGTGCCTGTAGTCCCAGCTACTTGGGAGGCTGAAACAAGAGAATCGCTTGAGCCCAAGAGTTTAAGGTTGTTGTGAGCTACGATGCACAGCATTCTACTGAGGGTGACATAGTGAGACTCTGTCTCAAAGAAAGAAAGAAAGAAAATAAAATATCAGATAGTACTATGAATGAAATAAACTCAAGAGTGAGAAAACTTAAGGAGATCAGGGAGGCTCCTCTGAGAAGAGGCATTTGAGTTTAAAACTCAGTAATGAGCAGAGGCAGCCATGAATTTTTCAGGCAGAGGGAACATGGAGTTCTAGAGCTCTAAAGAGGAATAATAATAGCACCACTAACCAACACACACTTGTGCATGGCTCTTACAAAGCTCCACGTGTAATTCTGAGAGCCTTAAAAAGATAAACTCATCTAATCCTTCAACAACCCTATATGAAATATATATCGCCATTATTCCATTTTACAAATGAATTAACCAAGTTTCATAGACCTGCCCAAGGCAAAATGTGAGTAAATATCAGAGCCTGGTTCTAACCAAGGGACTGTCTCCAGCACTCACACATTTTTAGTCACTGCTGTTCTTTAAAAGGTTTCAGAAGAGAAACAAGACCAATGTCTCAAGACCGCAGTAGGGGAGGGAGGCAATAGGAAATGACGTAGGAGAGGCGGGCCTGACCAGATCTGTAGAATCATGTGAAATTATGTATATCCTGTGTAGGTGATGTATTTTTTATAATGTTGTGGGGACCATTCACGAGTTTGAAGCAAGTGGTGACTCATTTCTATTGCCTTGTAGAATCCTTGAATCCTTGATGTGTAATGAGAGCAGTATCCGAAGCATGCGTCAGAGAAAATCAGTGAATGCATTGAATGGCCCCTTCTACCAGGAGTATGAGGAGGATCTGGGCGACAGCAGTGCTGGGTACAAGGAAAGGTCCAAGTTTCAGGATGCCAGTGAAAACTCTCATTATTACGTCTTCTTTGAAGAACAAGAGGATGAGATCATTGGTTTTGGCCAGGAGCTCAAAAACCCCCAGGAAGAGACCCTACAGGCCTTTGACAGCCATTATGACTATATCGTGTGTGGGGACAGTGAAGACATGGTGTGTACCCCCAAGTCAGACGAGTTCAACCCCTGTGAAGACATAATGGGTTACAAGTTCCTGAGAATTGTGGTGTGGTTTGTGAGTCTGCTGGCTCTGCTGGGCAATGTCTTTGTCATGGTTATCCTCCTCACCAGCCACTACAAACTGACTGTCCCACGCTTCCTCATGTGCAACCTGGCCTTTGCAGATTTCTGCATGGGCATATACCTGATCCTCATCGCCTCTGTAGACCTGTACACACACTCTGAGTACTACAATCATGCTATTGACTGGCAGACAGGCCCTGGGTGCAACACAGCTGGCTTCTTCACCGTCTTTGCCAGCGAGTTGTCCGTGTACACACTGACAGTCATCACCCTGGAGCGCTGGTACGCCATCACCTTCGCCATGCGCCTGGACCGGAAGATCCGCCTCTGGCATGCATATGCTGTGATGAGTGGAGGCTGGGTCAGCTGCTTCCTCCTTGCCATGCTCCCTTTGGTAGGAATAAGTAGCTATGCCAAGGTGAGCATCTGCCTGCCCATGGACACCGAGACCCCTCTTGCCCTGGCATACATTGTCTTTGTTCTGTTGCTCAACATAGTGGCCTTTGTCATCGTCTGCTCCTGTTATGTAAAGATCTACTTCACAGTCCGAAACCCCCAGTACAACCCAGGAGAGAAAGATACCAAAATTGCCAAAAGGATGGCCGTGCTCATCTTCACTGACTTCATGTGCATGGCCCCAATCTCGTTCTTCACTCTGTCAGCGCTTATGAACAAGCCTCTCATCACCGTTACCAACTCCAAAATCTTGCTGGTTCTCTTCTACCCACTTAACTCCTGTGCCAACCCATTCCTCTATGCCATTTTCACCAAGGCCTTCCAGAGGGATGTATTCATCCTACTCAGCAAGTTTGGTATCTGTAAACGCCAGGCTCAGGCATACCGGGGCCAGAGAGTTTCTCTAAAGAACAGCACAGGTATTCAGGTTCAAAAGGTCACCCAGGACATGAGGCAGAGTCTCCCCAACATGCAAGATGTCTATGAACTACTTGAAAAGTCCCATCTAACCTCAAATAAGCGGGGCCAAATCTCAGAGGAGTATAAACAAACCGTTTTATAAGTTGACCCTATACTCTTCACAATGGTAGGAGGACTTATGGAAGGCTAGTTTCTTGAACACATGTTCTGATCCCATGATACACCTAACACACAGCTGCCCTAACCCCCATGCAGGTATTGTTTCATGGGACAAGAATTTATCTCTAGAGAGTGACTAGCATTAACTTAATCATTGCCTCCAAGGAGGAAGAGAAGCTACCAGCATATCTGAATCCCAGGTGATATCATAATGTAGTAGGACCTCTGTAAGTTGATCACCAGGAGACTGTAACAAACTGGCCAATACATGGAGGTGGTCAACATAAGGAAGTAGGCCTGCTGTACTGATAAGGATACGCGGTACATGTTCAGTCTATGAAAATTAGGTCTGTGTAGGTAGGTGGTCAGCTGTGGGGGTTCTACTGTACTCTCTGGAAGACTTGCTGGATGCTAAGTTCAGAAATGACATTGTATAAGATCCTCAGCAAATATCAACTGAACTGTGTCAACATGGAGCTTCTCACTCTTATAGAGCACTTCCTACTAAAGATTTAGCAAACAGCAAATGCTATTAATTTGGATGGTGACCACAACATAAAATCAGCCCCTCAGCCCTGTTGACTCAGTTCAACTTGACGTCCCCTAATGCAACCAAAGAGAGTTTGAGGTCCTTAAAATGAGAAAGCTGAACACAGCTAGAGGTCACCCAAGGAGAGCTATTATGGGACATGAAGGAGGACAAAGGTTTAGTTCTGAGTAGCATTTTTCAGACTCTGAAACTATTAATCATCTCTTCACACGAATCTACCCAATGTGACCTAGCTATTATGTGTTGCCCGGAAAAAATAGCACAATTTCCCCTTATGTGGCCTACAAAATTAAACATTGCTCTCCTTGGCATAAAGATGTGAACTCTAAATAGTATTTCTAATTGTACAATAGTATTTCTAAGCAACAAGTGGGAATTATGGGGAGAGAACATTTAATCACCTATTGATCAATACAACAGGGTGAACATCAGTTACCGTATATACTCGAGTATAAGCCGAGTTTTTTCGGCACAAAATTTGTGCGGAGTTCGGGTTTTTTGGCACAAATTTTGTGCCGAAAAAACTCAGCTTATACTCGAGTATATACAGTAACTTTGGAAATCACTGGGCCTGAAAAAGCTATCGAAATAAAGGAGGATCAATGGTCTCCTCCAATTTTAAAACTATAGATATATCCTTTGCCTCAAAACATACCTCCTCTCTGACAAAGAAGAATACTAAGTGGAATCTGGTTTCCTCCACTGTAGGGCTGCTGTCTCCTCTTTGGATCTTAGACCCAAGAAATTTTTCCTTTGTTTCATTTTTTGGCTCTAATGTCTGAACCAAAAAATCCTATTGATTGACCATATTTTGTTGGATCTGAATCACTCATCTAATTACTATATGCAGCTAAAATAGGCCAAAACCAAATCAGTATCTATACAATACATGACAGTTGTGCAAATTTTGGTTATGTAAAGTTACTACTTTATCCCCAACTTCAGCACGATACAATTCATCCATGTAACAAAAAAAAAAAAAAAAAAAAAAAAAAAAAATAACTTGTGCTGCCTAAGTCTATTGAAATAAAAAATATGGAACACTTAAAAAAGTTACTACTTTAAGAGCCACTTCAAAACACTTCACTTGTCTTTAGGGATTGATTTCTTTAGGTAGCCATTTCCCACCCACAAGGTGATACTAAACCTGTCAGGAAACTTTTCTCTTCTGAAGCTGCTAGCTCCTTTCACCCCTATTGATCTCTGGACATAAAACTTGTATTTCCCAACAGTACATCCTTCCTTGAAATAGAACGTTCATCTACAAATGTACTCTCCAGGTTACCTGTCACAGCAGCCCCTTAATTCCCTGCTAGAGAAGAGCTGCCAAGCAGAGATGACATTGGCTTCTCAGTGCTCAGGAACCACACCATGAAATAAAGCCCTCTGTTGTTTTAAGTCTGTGGAGGGGAGTTAATGGGTCCCTAGAGACGGCTCCCACCGGACTCACCAGGACTCTCCCCACATCTGCTCCCATTCTCGATGATCACTGAGACTTGGGTATCTTAATAGAAATATTACAAACACCTAAAATCCTGACTTACCTAGAAATTCACTTGTGACTAATGAAATTGAACAAATGTGTTACCTTTTGCCATGTGTTTCTCTCCTATAACGTTTTGAAATACATCTTGTCAAATGTGTTCTACATTGAATAGCTGAACTAATGCTTTGGAAACAGTCCTACAAATGTGACTTCATCAGAATTGTTACTAAAATTTGCGTTCACAACGTGAAATAAATGTTCTTCCTATGAAATGATTGTGCTGAATTTTTGTTGAAATGTGTGGGTTTCTTTTGGGCTTACCATTATACGTGTTAACAACTAAAGACAGGAAAAACCCAACACGTTCGCTAATGAATCTATTCTTATAAATAAATTGATGACTAATAAGAACTTAAGTATAACATCGTATCTTAATTATAAATGGTCTTCATGTGAAAAAAACTCCAGGTAAATTAAATTATGATTCATTGACAGTGATAGCTAAGAGAGAAAAAAATAGTAAAACAGACTATACCTAGGATTGTATTGACACTAGGAATTTAAATAGTACTCTATTGAAGATAATAAATCTATAAGTCCTGTTCAGAGTTCACTTTGTCTCACATCTTCCAATTATCTCGAGATAAACCCAAGTCACAACAGCCAAAAAAACCCCAAGGGTCAACAACCACAAGTTGGTCACAATGGATGTTCCAAAATTCATGTCCTAAATCTCATACCTGCTGCTCAAAGTGTGTCTCTCGAAACACCCTCCAAGTTTACTGACTCTTACTTTGTGGATAGTCTACTAAAAGAGCCAATGACAAGAGGAGAGTGTCTTACAGGGCAGCCTCATGAGAGTGGCAATAAGGTAAAAATGAAGGCAAAAAGATGAAAACTTTAAGAATTCAATAACCATAACAAGAGTTTGAAAACAAATTCTCCTACCTGCTTGAAGTCTTCAGAGGAAAATCGTGTTACAGCACAGCAAAGTGATTCTCATGCATTCAAAATACATCCAGGGACAAGATAAACTTGTTGGTAGCAATGCATTCTGTTTTAAAAGTTATGAAAGTTCTACATCTAAGTGGTGGGCTGAGAGCTAGGCTGACACCACTGTATTCCAGCCTGGGCAACGGAGTGAGACTTGCATCTACCAAGCTTCCTTTTTCAACTTCCACCAAAATGGCAGCTAAGAAATTTAAAATGAGATCAAGCCAAAACTGCATGGCAAAAAGCATAGTCTTTGATGGATTTCTGAAAAATGGAAAGCCTTCAGTTGACGGATGAATCAGAGTAGAGGAGGCCACACCCTAGGACACACTCACAGGGTAAGGCTGCTGCCTCAGGAAGATGTGTTGTTCCTGCAGAGTCTCAGAGAGCCTCCCAAGCCTGAAGCTCACAGGGCTAGGAGCTAATAAGGGTATTTAATTGAAAATCTGGATCACTTGGCTCCTTTCATCATCTTCTCACTCCATGGAAGCTAAAACAGCTGACACATTCAGTGTTTGCCCTGAGATCAGTATCTCAAAGAAAGTTAATGAGACAGGTGGCTCAAGTCTGTAATCCTGGCATTCTGGGAGGCCAAAGCAGGAGGATCCCTCAAGCTTGGGAGCTCAAGACCAGCCTAAGCAAAAGCAAAACTAGTCTCCACTGAAAGTAGAAAAATTAATCAGGTGTTGTGGTGGGCACCTATAGTCCCAGATGCTCAGAAGGCTAAGGCAGGAGGATTGCTTGAGCCCAGGAATTTGAGGTTGCTGTGAGCTAGGGTGACACCACTATACTCTAGCCTGGGCAACAGAGTGAGACTTGACCAAAAAAAAAAGAAAAAGGGAAGGAAGGAAAGGAAAAGAAGGGATGGAAGAAAGGAAGGGAGGAAAAGAAGAGAGAGGGAAGGGAAGGAGGGAGGAAAGAAGGAAGGAAGGAAGGAAGGGGAAAGGAGGAGAGAGAGAGAGAGAAAGAAAGAGGAAAGAAAGAAAGAGAGAGAGAGAAACGGAGGAAGGGAGGGAAGGAAGAAGGAAGGAAAGAAGGAAGGAAGGAAGGAAGGAAGGAAGGAAGGAAGGAAGGAAGGAAGGAAGGAAGGAAGGAAGGAAGGAAAGAGAAAAACCAGTGTAAAAAGGAAACCCAACCCCCATGCCCACTTCCTGCCTGCAACATACATGAAGACTGATTATTGACACAAGAGCATCAGTCCCTCACCCCAAGTCAGGGAGAGGAATCTGGGGAAAAGATCTATATAATCTGCTGACATCTACCATCCTCACCTTTCTTTCAAAGATATAAACAAGCCACAAGAAAATGCAAGATGTTTGAGGGAAAATGAACTGCACATTAGTAGCAAAAAGACTAAAATAAACAAAAAGAATATTTCCCTAGAGAAAATAGATAATTCAGAATTGGAGAAATACCATGAAAGAAACTTGAGAAAATGTGAGGGCTCAGAGTGGTAGCACAGTGGTTACAGTGCCACATGCACCGAGGCTGGCAGGTTCAAACCCAACCCGGGCCAACTAAACAACAATGACAACTACAACAAAAAATAGCCGGGTATTGTGGCAGGCACCTGTAGTCCCAGCTACTTGGGAGGCTGAGGCAAGAGAATCACTTAAGCCCAAGACTTTGAGGTTGCTGTGAACTGTGATGCCACAGAACTCTATCTAGGGTGACATAGTGAGACTCTGTCTCAAAAAAAAAAAAAAAGAAAGAAAGAAAATGTGGGGCCTCAAAACAGTAGCAAACTTCTATATTATTTAAAAAAAAAAAAAAAAAAAAAAAAAGTGGTAGTCAGGGCACAGTGGCTCACGCCTATAATTGTAGCACTCTGGGAAACCAAGGTGGTTGGATTACTTGAGCTCACAAGTCCAGGACCAGCCTAAGTAAGAGACCTCATCTCTACTAAAAATAGAAAAATGAGCCTGTTATTGTAGCAGGTGTCTATAGTCCCAGCTACTCAGAAGGCTGAGGTAAGAGGATCTCTTGAGCCCAAGAGACTGAATTTGCTGTGAGCTATGATGATGCCATGGCACTCCAGCACTCAACCCCAGGGTGACAGAGTGAGACTCTGTCTCCAAAATAAATAAACAAATAAGTAGTAATCAAAAATTAGAAGGAGTTTTGGCAAATTTTAAATGAGATTGCCAAAGCAAGAGCTTTCTTAACAGAAAGAAAGTTAAAGTAGAGGAAATATCCTAGAATGTTAAACAAATAAAGATGTGAGATATGAGACAAACATTGAAAGATATAGAAGATCAGTCTCCAAGTCCAGTATCTGTCCAAGAGGAGTTCCAGGGAAAACGTACAAGACACAATAATCAAGGAAGCAGAAGAAAATTTTGCTTATTAAGCTGATAAAGACTGATAGTTTTCACCGAATGGGACACTAAGGGGGGTGGATGAAAAGGAGTCACATGCTGGGTGGTGCCTGTGGCTCAGTGAGTAGGGTACCAGCCCCATATACCGAGAGTGGTGGGTTCAAGCCAAGCCCCAGCCAAACTGCAACAACAACAACAACAACAGCAAAAAGGAGTCACATGTAGAAGAGTATTTACGAAATGTCAGAATAGCAATAAGTAAAGGGAAGATCTAAAATGCATGAAAGGCGGCGCTCGTTGCTCAGTGGGAAGGGCACTGGCCACATAGACCAAGGCTGGCAGGTTCGAAACCCAGCCCAGGTCAGATAAAATAATAATGACAACTGCAACAAAAAATAGCCGGGTGTGTGGCGGGCACCTGTAGTCCCAGCTACTTGGGAGGCTGAGGCAAGAGAATTGCTTAAGCCCAAGAGTTTGAGGTTGCTGTGAGTTATGACATCATAGCACTCTACCCAGCGCAACAGCTTAAGACCCTGTGTCAAAAAAATAAATAAATAAATAAATAAAATGCATGAGAGAGAATCTAGAAAGAAAAGTCAGACAGCAGAAAACAGCAGCAATCAGAACGACCTCATTAACAGCACTATATACCAAAAGACAATGGAACAACATCCTCAATGCCTTCAGAAAAAAATACATTTTAAATCTAGAATCCAAAATGTAGCCAAATTATCATCCAAGCATGAAGGCAAAATAATGACATGTTTATGTATGCAAGTATGCAGAAAGTTTATGTCTGACAACTTACTCAAAACTTGTAAATAAGCAAAAAAGATAACTGGGTATTCCCTCGGTACAGTGCTGGATTTGACATCCTTTTATCTGGGCTATTTTGCAGCTCTGTAAGGACAGGTATTAACCTGTACACTTTTGTCTGATAGATTCAATTAACATCCTCACTGTTTAAAGCCCCACTGAATAGTAGCCAGTTCTGTATCAAACTCAGCTGTCTTGTAAATTGCATTTATATAGCTAGTTTAAGTTCTTTGGGGACCAGGTTTAACATTTTACTGTTTTCCTCATTAAATTATAAGTTGAATCGTATCTTTGATACATGTTTACTTTATATTTGCATAAGTCTTTTTTTTTTTTTTTTGAGACAGAGTGTCACTATGTCGCCCTCTCAGTAGAGTGCCATAGCGCCAGAGCTCACAGCAACCTCCAATTCTTTTGGACCGAGTCTCTTGCCTCAGCCTCTCGAGTAGCTGGGACTACAGGCGCCTGCCACAACGCCTGGCTATTTTTGGTGGCAGTTGTCATTGTTGTTTAGCAGGTATAGGCCAGGTTTGAACCCACCAACCTCAGTGTGTGTGGCTGGCACCCTAACCATTGAGCCACAGGCGCCAAGCCAAGAGTCATTTTCTGAATGCTTCTCAGAGGCTCTTTCTGACAAAAACTACTTGAAGGTGATGGTGGCCACTATTACCCTAAATAATCATTACATACAGGGTGCAGCTGGACCGGCGGGGCTGGTCAGCCCGTGGGCCACCATCTGGAGTTGTTTATTCACCAGCAAAACTTTCTGTTACAGATAAAGTTAGGAAATTGGCCACTCCAAGGACCCTGGTGCCAGTCTAGGACCCAGTGCACGAAGTATACTTACTAAGACACTTACTAGTGACTAACTATAAATGTAGTCTACAGTAGGAATGTTCTGAAGAGATAACCACTTTAAGATAGGAAGATACTGCGTACCTGTAACCTATAAAGAAAAGTCTGTTTAATGTATACAGTGATGAGCAGTAACATTGCTGAGATTTGTGAGAGTATAAAAGTAACAAAGACAAACAGGAGAGCAGAACAGCTCTTTGAGGAGACACCCTCACTATTCTGCAGAACTGCTGGCTTTTCTGTAAATAAAAGTGGAATTGTTGATTTCTCATCTGATTCTTGATTTATTGGCTGGGTGACAGGTGGATGGATGGATCCTTGATTTATCGGCTAGGTGACAGGTGGATGGTCCAGGAAGGGACCATTGGCTGGGTGGCTTGGAGAGTACAGACCCTCCTAGGGCCCCGCTGATCCTCCTGGACAGGAGAGCATGTTTGTGCCTCCCGGCCACACCCTGCAGGGCTGTAGGGGGCATTTTCTCTCCTGGGAACGGCTGTTGTGGTGTCCTCTGGCTTTTGTTGTCACCTCACATTTATAAAAAGATCCTTTTCACTTTTATTCAGGTGCGTGCAGGGGTTAGAGTCTCCATCTGGTTGTGCACACAAGTATTAGAGTCCCCTTTCTGAAAAAATTACTTGAAGGAGTGCTCCATATGGAAAGTAATTTCCTTCTCAATGGATCCGAACACACCAGTGGTTTTATAGCTAATAGTATCTGTACACCATAATACTGCAAACACTGTTGGTCTTCCATTTTTTAAATCAAATTATATGACTCACTTATACTTAGCAATAAAGTGTAAATATTACAAACATTGAGAAACAAAAGTAATGATGAAGTAATGATTTTGGGTAGGGGAATGGCTTATCAGATAATTGGGTCACAGCTCATTTCCTCCTTACACAATGGGGAGAAAAGGGAGACTCTCCACAGTTAACAGACCTAGAATTAGAAGTTTGTTTTCTAAGGTCATAAAGTCAACTGACTAAAAAACTAAAACTGCAGTCATGATCCTAAAGTTGCCAGACCAAGGAGTCCATCGACCTGTCACCCTGCTAGTAAAAGGAGAAGTGGATGAGAGATTAACAGTTTCATTTTTATTTATAGAAAAGTTAGTAATTCTGGAGAACAGCACAGATATCTTCTAATTGCATTACTGTAAGTTGCATGAGGAAAATTAAGCAGCTAATTGTTTTCTGTCATATAAATTCGGTAAGTACAAAGTAAAGCTTTGTGAAGTATCTCAGGAATGGAAAAACAAACACCACATGTACAAACTATTAAATTGAAACTAATTGATCAACACTTATGTGCTTATATGGAAATAACACTCATCAGAGATCAAGCAGGTGGGAGGGAGGAAGAAGGATGGGTAAACTCACACCTAACAGGTACAATGCACGCTACCTGGGTGATGATATATTTATAACTTTGGCTTAAACCACACAAAAGCAATTTGTGTAACCAAAACATTTGTAATATTCCTTATTTTTAAAAAGTCCTATTGCTGATCAGATAGCATCCTCCAAGGAAGGAAGTAAATTTCAATTCCTGGACAAATTAATTTTTAATTAGCCTTTCACAAGACAGTTCTCTTTGCATTTGCTCTTCATGAAAAAAAGGTTTATTTTATACTTCCACATATCTACCAGGAAAGAACATGATGAATTCTTTTTGGATGGGCCAACGTCCAGGAAAAGCCAATTAAAAATCTGAACATCAGGCCGGGCACAGTGGTCACACCTGTAATCCTAGCACTCTGGGAAACTAAGGTGGGTATATTGTCTGAGCTCAGGAGTTCAAGACCATCCTGAGCAAGAGCAAGACCCCGTCTCTTAAAATAGCCAGGTGTTGCGGCAGGCTCCTATTGTCTCAGCTACTCAGGAGCCTGAGGCAGAGAATCGCATGAGCCCAAGAGTTTGCGGTTGCTGTGAGCTATGACACCATAGCTTTCTACACACGGCATCAAAGTGAGACTCTGTCTCAGCAACAACAACAACAAAAATCAAATGAGTCATTCAGTGGAGTTTTACATAAAACTTCCCTTATGCTCATTGAAAAGAAAAAAAAAAAAAAAAAGCAAAGCTTTGAACAACTTCAAATCCATCACCCCCAATCATTTAGTATAATTCTGGAGTCTATTTGGGGACTTTGGGAACATTTGGGAGTATTCTGTTTCATTTATCGAAGCATTTTAGATGGAGAGGGCTTAGGAAGGTGATGAGTAATTGCTGTTTGACAGCACACAATAAAAAGTTTATATCCTGCACCTTTCAGTCTTAAAAAACAATGACATGGTATCTTGTGCCCCATTTGGGGGGGATTAGAGTCACAGTGCGTTGTAGTAATAGCTCAGCAGTGTGGAAACCTCCTAGTAATGTATTAATAATTCATCATGAATTTTTAAAATGTATACATAGCGCTATATTTAATTGACAAATCATCATGTTACATTTATGGAGTACAGTGTGGTGATGTTTCCATTTATGATTTACAGTGTAGAGTGTTGAATCAGACTAACAAACATCACCTCACTTACTTGACATTTTCTGTGGCAATAGATTTGAAATTTACCCTTATTTCAAAATATACAATACTTTATTATTGACTGTAGTCACCTGCTATGTAATAGATCTCAAAACTTAACTCCTATCTAGCTGAAACTTTACATCTTTTGACCCGTAACTCCCCATTCTCTCACTCAGCCATCCCAGCCTCTGGCAAACATCAATCTACTCTCTACTCCCATGAATTTAAATTCTTGAGATCCGCCAATGAGATCAGGCAGTTTCTTTCTTTGTATTCCTGGTTTATTTCACTTAGTGTAATGTCCCCTAGATTTATCCATAATGTTCCAGGTGACGTAACTTTGTTCTTTTTTCTAAGGCTGAATAGCATTCCAGTGTGTAAAGAAGAAAAATAGTAAGTGGTAGCAAAGATGTGGAGAGGAGGGAACACTTGTACACTGCTGGTGGGAATGTAAATTAGTACAGACATTATGGGAAAAGGTATGGAGGTTCCTCAGAAAACTGAAAATAAAACTCCTTTATGAGCTAGTAATCCAACTTCTGAGACTATATCCAAAGAAATCTGACAAATCAATATGTCAAAAGGATATCTGCAATCCCATATTCATTGAGGTATTATTTACAATAATGAGATTTAGACACAGAATTCTAATCACTAAGAAATTTACTGTCAAAAAACAGGACTATCTATCTGCTCACCAGACAGGAAGTTTTTTGAGAAAAAAATCTATTTATAACTTGTTCCTTTCTGCAATTAAATTTTCTTTCACTGTAGGCACTGCAATTTAAGGACCAACTCCAAGCAGAGCCACAAAAAAGTCCAAAAGAGCCTCATTACTCTAATTCTCTGGGAGACTTTTCAAGTTTCTCAGCAAGAGCCGTGTTTAAGAAATAAGGTAAAAATTTGAGAAAAACAAAGCTAGTATCATCCCTATTTTTTCTTCTTCTTCTTTTTTTTTTTTTTTTTTTAGCAAATCCCAGGTTTAAATTTTATTGCATTCCATCTCAGGTCCCCTGACATCATGTGAAAAAGTCTTCTGGAATGGTATTAGACAATCTTAAGATACTGACAAACCAGATATTGACGAATGATCTATAGGTCTGTGGGAAATATTATGGGACACCTATTATTTTTTAAATTAATAACAAATAAAGCCTGTTCACTTCATTGGCTCTCAGATAGTTCTCTGATTTCACAAAGTGTCCCTTAAGTACTTTGAACAGGAAAGGAAGTAGGGGAAGTATTAATAGCTTCAACAAATGTGGGAGAAATGAGATACCCTGACCCATCAATGCCACGGGCCAGACGAAAGAGGAGACGCCTGACATCATACCTGTTTTCATCATCTGTGGGCCAGCTCTGGGGAAAGGGAAAAAGTGAGCACACACCTTTGGCACTCGCAGGTCTCAGACATCCAAGTGGCTACTTGATTTCATTCCATTTTATTTTATTTATTTATTTATTTATTTATTTTTGGAGACAGTCTCAAGCTGTCTCCTTGGGTACAGTGCGGTGGCATCACAGCTCACAGCAACCTCCAACTCTTGGGCTTAAGCGATTCTCTTGCCTAAGCCTCCCAAGTAGCTGGGACTACAGGCGCCTGCCACCCGCCCAGCTATTTTTTGGTTGGAGCCGTCATTGTTGTTTGGCGGGCCCGGGCTGGATTCGAACCCACCAGCTCAGGTGTATATGGCTGGCACCTTAGCCGCTTGAGTTACAAGCACTGAGCCTTGATTTCATTTTAATCAGTGCAGTTGAGCCACTAGTGGGAGCAATAAGTGGAGGGAATTATTTTCTTCTCTCGTCTTTAACTGTTTGCACATCCAGCCCATTCGGTACCCGTGAGTCCTCTCCCAGTTTATTCACCCTGTAGCCCCACCAGGGTTTCTACATCTGTAAATTCGCAATTTATGCTAACCCTCCTTCCTATCCTGGTACCGAAGCCCCTTCCCAACTTACTCCATTCTGTCCCTGTCCAGTTCCTAAAGTGCCACTTCTATGACCCCAGGCCCCTATTAAAAAGGCAGGAGGGAGCTTGTGGTAGCTGGTGCTGCACTGGGGTGTATGGAGAAGCTTCAGGCATCACCATCACAGACAGGCAATGGGGACGGGGGAAGGTGCCAAGCAGAGCAGTAGGAGAGGATGAAAGGTCCAGGATTAAAGACAGGGATTACACACAATGAGAAAGACAGCCATGGTTGGCTGCCTCCTCTGCCCCAGTTCACTGAAAAGGGAACATGAGGGCTCAGAATTTCATACTTACATGGCTGACTTTCAGAGCAATCGTTCAGTCTTGTCTACCAGTTAGCTCTAGAAAAACGTTCTTTTTTTTTCTTTGTAATCTATCAGTCATTTAATTAGGTTCTTATTAAGAAATTTAAAGCACCATTTTATGAGGTAAGCTCCATTTGTCAGGGCAAACACACATCGCAGGTAGCCCTGGAGCTGAGGAATAGCCTTGATTTTTGGTAAAATTTGCAAGTCTACAGCTTTTTGATCAGCCTTATGCTGTTCTGTTATCTCCTATTTCTCTTTTTCTGTGGTGAAGATCTCACCTTCCTGGTGTCTGGGCTTCCCAAGCTGCTTCTTCCTGAAATAAGCATCAGTAAGATGCTTCAGGATTTTACCATTACTGATGTCAATTTTCGTGGCGATGACAAATTTCTGGTGTGTCCTTCGTAGAAGGGACAGAGGGACAGATTGAGGGACAGAGGTCCAGTGACAAGTAGCAAGCCACCGTCCAGTCGCTGGCAAACCACTCTTTTGCCTCTGTGGTGCCCAGTGAGGATAATTAGAATGGTCCCGGGTGTGATGCTGGATCCCAGTTTTCTCACATGCTAACTAAACAGTGTTTTGCCATGGCTCGACAGCTTTCAAGGCACATCTTCGGTGGGATAATATCTAGGCGTCTTGCGAAGTTTAACCACCCAAGCACCACCATTCTTGTCCCCACCAAGTGGCTTTGTAACAGTGGCCAGGACCTTCCCCTTCTTTTTCCTTTCAATTTTGGATTTAGCCCCTGTGTATTTCCTCTTACACACCACCTTTCTGGAACACATGGCAGATGGGGCATATCCACCTCTTCCTCTCATAAGAACAGGATTTCGGCTGCAGTGGGGCTTCCCCTTCTTGGCGTTAGGTTTCTTCTCTTTATTAACAGTTTTCTTCTCTTTAGAAACCAGCTTCTCAACTTTTTCACCCTCCATCCTGCAAGATGGGAAAGAGCTAGAAAAAAAGTTATTTAACTTTTTGATAAGTTATCAACAACCACAACAAAATCGACAAAACCTATTTCCTTTAAGGTTTTATTGAACGAACCTTCTCAAATGTGCTTGAGGCAATCCTCAGCTAGCACTCTTATGTACTAATAATACACACGTGTATGTCCTAATTTAAATGAAAACTTATTGAAAAATGAAGCCCAGGCCAACCACAGTGGCTCAGCCTGCATTTCTAGCACTCTGGGAAGCTGAGGGGGTGGATCACTTAGCTCATTAGTTCTTGAGACCAGCCTGAGCAAGAGCGAGACCCCACTTTCTACTAAATGGAAAAGCTAGCCAGGTGTTGTGGTGAGCGCCTGTAGTCCCAGCTATGTGAGAGGCTGAGGCAAGAGGATTGCTCAAGCCCAGGAGTTTGAGGTTGCTGTGAGCTATGAAGATGCCAGGGCACTTTACCCAGGGTGACAGAGTGAGACTCTGTCTCAAAAGGAAAGAAAAGAAAAGGGAAGGAAATAGGGAGAGAAGGGAGGGGAAGGAGGAGAAGGGAAGGGAGAGGGAAATGAAAGAGAAAAACAAAGCTCAGTTTTTTTTATTTCTTTAAAGTCTGAGCACAGGGAGACACCAGCAGGCTGGATAATCAGTAGATTATCTACTGTTGGTCTTAATTCCACAAAGATACTTAGAAACTTCTTTTGAAAAGTCTGCTAAGAGCCTGATTACTATTTCTATGATTCTGCCTTTTCTATTACAAAATCTTCTGAGAGGTGTCAACAAAAGGTTAAATGGCAACTTGGAAGCTGAATTCGACAACCATTGATTTGTTGCCTACTGGTCGGCATTTCCTCTGATTGTGCTCGTTCTGAATGAACTAAGAAGACAAATGAATACAAAGTAGAGAAACTGGTAAGAGCCTTAACATAGAGGAAAAGTCTTTCAAGGAAAAAGTCATCACCAATTTTGTTGATAATAAAATTACTGGTAAATAAGGCTAACGAGGATAGCTTAAAGTCAATAGAACAATATTGAATTACCTCTATTTTATAGAAATTTAATAAAGAGGAAAATCAAGGCATCAGCGCAGCTTCTTTAAGAATTGGGTCATACAATTTATCACCAAAAACGGTCCTTCTAAATTCTAAGATGGTAAACAAAACTGTCGGTTAAACATTAAAAACTTTTTTACAGCTACTTATTCTATTAATATTAATAATTGGATTAGACGCCCATTTCCTCCTTGAGTTACTGTAAAATAATAAAGTTACCATACTTTGGACTCCTTTCTCTTGGTACCTCCAGTCAGCATGCAAATGTGGTGCTTCTTCCATTAAAAAAAATTTCGTCTTGATTCCATTTCTCACCCATCATTTCTTTGGCTCCTTTGTCACAAAACTAGAAAAAAAAAAGATGTCTTTACTCACTGTTGCAAATTGCCTCCTCCTGTTCCATGTTAAGCCCACTCTAAGTAGTTTTTCATCCCCATAGCACATGGAAACCAGTCTTATTAAGGTCATCCATGAATCCACGTGCCTAAATTCAAGGGCAATTTTCAGGCCTCCATTCACTTGACTTATCAAGCTATACTTGATCCACCTGTTCTCTTTCTTATTCGTGATAACCCTTTCTTCCCTTTGTTCCCAGGACACCACAGCATCTTGGCTCCTTGGTTTCCTCACTAACTCCTCCTTCTCAGTAGCTTTTGCTGCTTTCTTCTCTTTGCATCAATCTCTTACATAACACCCTAGGATTCGGGCCTTGGTACTTTTGTCTTTTCTATCAATGCATAATCCCAGGTCAGTGTTTTTCTACCTTTTTTATCTTACAGCATACTTGAACCTATAGTTAAATTTCTGTGGCATGCTTCAATTGTGTTGGTTAAAAAAAAAAAAAAAAAAAAAAGAGTGGGTGGCGTCTGTGGCTCAAAGGAGTAGGGCGCTGGCCCCATATACCGGAGGTGGTGGGTTCAAACCTGGCCCCGGCCAAAAACTGCAAAAAAAAAAAAAGAGTAAAATGAAAGAATGTACTTACCCTGCTTTGAATGTCTTTTTAAATAATTTCATTAATGATTTTTAAATATTTTTGCAGCACACCTAAGATCTTCTCACAGCATACCACTGTGCCATGGCACACAGGTTGAAAATCACTGCCTAGCTGCTCTCACTCAACCACTAGGCGTTGAATGCTATCTATATGCAATAATACACAAAATCTAACTTCAGACTAGACCTTTCTCCAGGTTCCAGACGTGTATGTCCATTTGCCTCCTGAGGTCAGATCAGGTCATTTCTCTGCTTTCCAGTTCGCTCTGCTGTCATCTCCCACAAATCTCCTCCTTGCTGACTTCTTTCTGCTGCTCTGCCCTCTTTTTCTTCCTTGGTTACACCACCAATCTCTCCAACCAACTGTTGGCCCTGGCTTATCAGTGTCTGGAATGCTTTTCTCCCAAAGAGATGAATGGGTAAATCCCCTGCCTGCAACAAGCCTTTGCCCAAATGCCACCTCTTTATGAGACCATCCTGATCACCCTAGATAAAAACTGTAACTTCTTCCATATGGTAGTTCTGGTCACCTTATCTTGCCCTATTTTGTTATTTTTCTCTTATAGCACTTATCACCTCCTACTGTATTATGTAATTTATTTATCATGTTATCATAAACATAATACAACATAATACAACAGAGCAGACATTTTTGTCAGTCTTTTATTCACTGGTATAAAAGAGCCTAGAACACCCCCTGGCACATATTAAGTGCCCAATAAGTATTTGTTGGATTAGAAGTGAATTTTTGATGTATTATTGTTTGTGTCTGTGATGTTTAATTGATGTAGAGTTCCTTAAAAATGAATTCTCCCACCCTAGTCGAGTGCAGTGGCTCACGCCTGTAATCCTCACACTCTGGGAGGCTGGGGTGGGTGGATTGCTTGAGCTCAGCAGTTCCAAACCAGACTGAGCAAGGAGTGAGACTCCATCTCTAAAAATAGCTGGGTATTGTGGCCAGGCACCTATAGTCCCAGCTACTCAGGAGGCTGATACAAAAGGATCACTCAAGCCTAAGAGTTTGAGGTTGCTATAAACTATGATGCCACAGCAGTCTATCAAGGGGGACAGAGTGAAACTCTGTCTCAAAAAAAAAAGGGAGGGGGGCTCAACACCTCTGGCTCAAGCGGCTAAGGTGCCAGCCACATACACCTGAGCTGGTGGGTTCGAATCCAGCCTGGACCGGCCAAACAACAATGACAGCTGCCACCAAAAAATAGCCAGGCCTTGTGGTGGGCGCCTGTAGTCTGAGCTACTTGGGAGGCAGAAGCAGGAGACTTGCTTGAGCCCAGGAGTTGGAGGTTGCTGTGATCTATGATGCCACGTTACTCTACCCAGAGCAACAGCTTGAGGCTCTGTCTCAAAAAAAGAGGGGGATTCACCCACATGCACTCTCCCAAATATAATAGCATATCTCTGCTATAGTATAAACATATAGCAATCATCTACTGTATGACATAGTTAGGCATCTTCTGTAGTAGTTAAAAATTAAACACAATCTTCTACAGATGCTTAAAGAACATGAGAAAAGATTCCACCACACACTATTTCCTCTGCAAGGAGCCATTAATGGAGTCAGTGATCTTACACTAAGAAAGCACTTGTTATTACAAACTGAAAACTGCTACAGTTCACTGAAACTCAGTCCCAATTTTCCATTTAAAAACCCAAGAACTAGCCACCCACATCCAAGAAAAAGTGTTAGACTCAGGCTTCTGTTTGGTTCAACTCATTATACATTTATTGAGTACCTTCTACATACAAGGCCTGGAAGTCAGAGATTTTTATTAAAAACCATGTTGCAGTCTTTTAAGAAACTTACAATACAGTAAAGAAGATGTATGTGCCACAGCAGTATAAAAATTACAACAAAGTGTTTCCGAATGTTGGTATAAAGCAGTGTTGCCCCACAGAAATACAATGCAAGCCACTGTTTAATTGTAAATTTCCTAGCAGCCTAAGGGAGAAAAAAACTGTAAAGTGAAAAAAGTAAAATGAATTTCAATGATATACACAACTCATTATATATAAAATAATATCAATTTGACATGAAATCAACATAAAAACTGAGATATTTTACATTCTTTTTTCTCCTTACTACAGCTTGGAAATGTAGTGTGTACGTAAAGTGCATTGCCCTATGGAAATTAAATTTTCTTCTGAAATACTTGGACCATATTCAAAGCTTATAAATTTACATTTAAAAAATAGATTTACCTATACAAATTGTTCTAAACACACTTAGAATTTTTTTTGTGTGTGTGTGTGTGTGTGACAGAACTAGTAGGGTTTTTTAACTTGAAATTCATTGAATTAAAATTAAATATAAAATTCAGTTTCTCAGTCTCACTAATGACATTTCAAGTATGCAAAAGTCACATGTGGCTTACGGCCACCGTAGTAGACAGAGCAGGGTTGGAGCAGGGGTGGCCAAACTTTTTCTGGAAAGGGCCAGAGAGTAAATCTTTTAGACTTTGTAAGCCAGGTGTACCTTTCACCTAGAGGATTCTGTTTAGGGGATCAGAGAAGTCTTTAACAAGGGCATTGGCAGGGTGTGGTAGCTCATATCTGTGATCCTAGCACTCTGGGGAGCTGAGGTCAGAGGAACCCTTGAGTTCAGGAGTTCAAGACCAGATCCTGTCTCTACTAAAATATAGAAAAATTACCTGTAATCCTAGCACTCTGGGAGGCCGAATTGGGTGGATTGCATGAGCTCACAGGTTCAAGACCAGCATGAGCAAGGACGAGACCCCATCTTTAAAACTAGCCAGGCTAAGGCAAGAGAATCACTTTAGCCCAAGAGTTTGAGGTTGCTGTGAGCTATGACGCCACAGGCTCTCTACCGAGTGTGACAAAGTGAGACTCTGTCTCAAAAAATTAATTAACTAAAAGATAGAAAACAGAGAAAAATTAGCTGGGTGTGGCGGCAGGTGCATGTGATCCCTGGAAATTGGGAGGCCAAGGCAGTTAGATCGCTTCAGCCGAGGAGTTTGAGGTTGCTGTGAGCTGATGTCACTGCACTTAACATTTATTTATTAAAAAAAAAAAAAAAAATACATATGTGTGGAGCAAGATGGTAGCCGAGTAACAGCTTTCCTGCAACTGGGCAAGGTGAGCCTAGGGAGATAAGACTCCAGGCATCTCTAATGATTATAGGCATATAATCATCCCTTTGAGAATACAGGGAGTCAGCAAGGGACTTCTGGACCCCAAGAGGAGGACAAAAAGAGTGGAAAACTGGCAAGTGGTTGCGTGAGTTCGATAGACCTAATCCCACCGGCAACCGTAAGTACAAGCAGCAGTGAGACTGCAAACCGGAAAGGCCTTACCTGTGAACTGTTTCAGTGTTTTTGGAATCGGCACTCAGTTGAACTGCCTTGGGGAGAGCTTGAGCAGGAGTGTGGAGAACTTTGGGCATTATCTAGGGCCCCAGACTGAGCCACTGAGCCAGACAGAGATAATAGTATTTGGCTGTGGGCCGCAGGGAGGCATTGTGAGAGAACTGCCCTGGCAAGCTCTGCCCTCAGGGTCGCAGAACAAGGATCAGATGGGAGCTAGTAAACTAGTGACTGAGCAGCCTAAAGGCGGGGACTGAGCTGCTTACAGCCTTAACCCTTAGGGGCAGAGTTAGACCAATTTTGGCACACTGGAGCCTCAGGCTGTTGCCCTGAGTAGACTGCCATGGCGTCACAGCTCATAGCAACCTCAACTCCTGGGCTTGGCACTGAGAAGCCTCCATAAGAGCTGCACCGTGACCCCCAACCCACGTCCTGCACCCACTGGGCCTCCGCATGCCCTGACCAGGAACTGCAGGAGCCACACAACCCTGCCTCCTCTGTCCTGTACCCTTCCTACCTCCACACTGGCCCACTTGTCTGGCCAGGGACTCTGGTAACTGCATGCCCTCTGAAGCCCTCCCTGCCTCTGCGCAGAGCCCTTCTCCTGGCCAGAGACTTCTGGAGCCTTGGGCTCTCTGTGCCAAAGACATTGGGAGCCAGGCACTCCCAAAACTGTGCACACCACCTCCCACCCTGTTGCTAGATCCAGGTGTGT
>CAUYPK010047770.1:0-15184 GCA_963574355.1 Loris lydekkerianus
TTTTCTTGAGGAAGGCTTGCAGTGCTATAAATTTTCTTCTTAGGACTGCCTTTGCAGTATCCCAGAGGTTCTGATAATTTGTGTCTTGATTGTTGTTTTGTTCCAAAAATATTGGTGATTTCCTTCGTAATCTTATCTATAACCCATCTATCCTTCAGCATAAGGTTGTTTAGCTTCCATGTTTTTGTATGGGTATGCAGATTCCTGCTGTTATTGAGTTCAACTTTTATTCCATGACGTTCTGAGAAGAAGCAAGGAATAATTTCTTTTTTTTTTTAATTTTCTGAGGTTAGATTTGTGGCCTAGGATGTGATCATGTTTGAAGTATGTTCCGTGAGCTGATGAGAAGAATGTGTATTCAGTTTTGTTAGCATGAAATGTTCTGTAGATGTCTGTTAAGTCCAGATGTTGAATGGTTGAGTTTAAATCTAAAATGTCTTTGCTTAGCTTCTTTTTGGACGATCTATACAGCACTGCTAAATGGGTGTTAAAATCTCCAACTACTATGGACCTGGAGGAAATCAAGTTGCTCATGTCTGTTAGAGTTTCTCTTATAAATTGAGGTGCATTGTGGTTGGGTGCGTAAATATTAATAATTTAAATCTCATCATATGGAGTATTAACTTTAACAAATACAAAGTGTTCATCCTTATCATTCCTTATTTTGGTTGTTTTAAAGCCTAATGCATCTGTGAATATGATTGCAACCCCTGCTTTTCTCTGCTTTCCATTTGCCTGGAGTATAGATGACCATTCCTTCACTTTGAGTCTATATTTGTTTTTTAATGTAAGATGTGATTCTTATATGCAGCATATATCTGGCTTGAGTTTTTGTATCCAGTCAGCCAACCTGTGCCTCTTTAGAGGACAATTTAAACCATTCAAATTAATTGAGAATATTGATAAGCCTCTCAAGAGTCCTGTGGACATTTTTAATCCTTTTGTGACTGTGGAAGTTGAAATTTGATCAAAATTTTCTGGGTGGGTTTACTTTTGTGGTGGAGAATTATGCTGGTCTTTATGGAGGATAGGTCTGAGAATACCCTGGAGAGCTGGATTAGTTAGGCAAATTTTTTCAACATGTGAATATCATTGAAGTATTTAATTTCTCCATCATAAATGAGGAGTTTAGTTGGGTACAGGTTCCTGGGTTGAAAGTTATTTTGTTTTAGGAGATTAAAAGTCTATGCCATCCTCTTATAGCTTAAAAGGTTTCAGGAGACATATCTGCAGTTATTCTAATATTCTTCTCCTTGTAGGTGATGGTTTTCTTTTGTCTGGCTACTTTCAGAATTTTCTCCTTCATATTAACTTTAGTGACATTGATTATGATGTGTCCGGGGGATGTCTTATTTGGGTTGAGTTGTGCTGGAGTTCTGAAACTATCTGCTATCTGAATTTCAGAATCTCTTGGCATGTCTGAAATGTTCTCCTTCATAATCTCAAGGAGAAGAGACTCTGTGCCTTGTAAAGCCACTTTGTCATTTTCAGAGATCCATATAAGATGAATGTTGGTTTTCTTCTAATTATCCGAGAGCTCTCTGAGAGAGTGACCTGTGTTTGCCCTCCATTTCTCTTCCTCTTTTAGAGTTTGGGTGCATTCGAAATCTTTGTCTTCAATGTCAGAAATCCTTTCTTCTGCTTGCTCCATTCTGTTACTGAAGGATTCCTTCAGCTCTGCTATATCCTTTCTATATTCTTCATCTGTTATTTGATTCTGCTTTTGAATTTCCTTTTGGTTATTTTTCACTTTATCAGCAGTTTCCTTCATTGTTTCTGTCATTTCCTTCATTGCTTTCACCATATGTATTCTAAATTCCCTTTCTGACATTTCTAACATTTCTTTATAGTTGGAATCCTCTGCAGTAACTACCTCACGGTCCTTTGGGGGGGGGGGGTTGCTCTGTACTGGTTTTTCATGTTGCCAGGATTTTTCTGCTGATTCTTCCTCATGAGTGTTTTATTTTATCTGTTTCCTTGCCCTAATTTTTCTTTCACTTCCTCTTTCTCTTTATGTTGCTGTGCCTCTGGCTTAGGGTTTTGATGAGTCCTTTTGGTACAGGACCAAAATAATGAGAAAATTAAAGAGCAAGAAGGGAAAAAAAAAATTTTTTTTTAAAAAGAAGAAGAAAAGAAAAGAGAAAAGAAAAAAGAGAAAGGAGAGGGGATGAGTAAAAGGGAATAATGACACAAAGAAGAGAGGCACAGAAAGCAGGAGACAGGAGCAATACATGTGTACAGCAGGGTACTTTGACCCAACTTTAAAACCCCCCAACCTCTGGGGCTGCCAGGTTGGGTGTTTCCCTTCAGGTTAGCAACTCTTTGCCAGCCTGTTCAGACACAGTACACCACCTCCACCAAGTAGCATGGAAAGACAAAAATGCTATAAATCAAACCAAAACAAGAAAAAGAAAACTTTATGGGATAAAATTGGGGTGAAAACCAAATAGGGGTAGAAACACTACCAAAAAATAAAGTGCTAATTTTTAAAGAAGGCAACTATGGAAACTTGTATTTAAGCTAGAAAAATGAATAAAGAAAAGAAAGAAAAATCTAGAGGGAAAAATGTTAAAATTAAAAACAAAGCAAAACAAAACAAACAAACAAAAAAAAAACACCAAAGCAGTATATATATCTTGTTGAATATTGGTTGGGTAACAGGTGAGTTTATGGGGTATGAAATGTTAATCACAATGCTGATACAGCTGTATGAGATGGAGACTGGAGGCCTCTGTTCATTTCTCAATCTCTTCAGGGTAGAGATCCTAAATCTCTCCTCAGCCTGCTTAAAAGGCACTTTAAACTGTCAACCTTGGCTAGGCAGAAGCTTTCCAGGAAAGCACTTGTCACTGGGATCACTCCTGAAGTGGCTGCGCACTTACCCAATGTGCCAAAATTGATCTCACTCTATGCCCCTGAGGGCCAAGGCTGTAAGGCATCTCAGTCCCCAACTTTAGGCTTCTCAGTCACTAGATTATTCACCCAAGGTCCCCCACCCACTCCTCACTCTGTGACCCCAAGGGCAGAGCTTGCCAGGGCAGTTATCCCACAATGGGTCCACGTGGCCCACAGCTGAACACTATTAGCTTCATCTGGGCTCAGTCTGGGGCCCTAGACAACACTTAAAAGCCCTCTTCACTCTTGCCCAAGCTCTCCCAAGGTAGTTCAACTGAGTTCCCAAGTCCAAAAAACAAAACAGTTCCCAGGGAAGGCCTTTTCAGTATGCAATTCACTGTTGCTGTACTTACAGCTGCTGGCGGGATTGGACTGAATGAACACACGGAACCACGTGCCAGTTCTCCACTGCTTTTGTCCACCTCATGGGGTCCAGAAGTCTCTCGCTGACTCCCTGTGTTCCCAAAGGGATATTTCTGGGCAGATCCCACCAGACAGAGATGCCTGAAGTGCAAAGAAGCTGTTATTCGGCTCAAGCACAGCCATCTTAATTCCACCCACCAGGATCAGAACTTCATGCTCAGGACAGGCCGAGGGACTCCCACACCCCATGAGAACTGGAGTCACAGGGTACTGTGAGACCTGCCCCTGAAGAATTCTTGTGAGCTTTAAGATCACAACCTGGCAGAGTCTGAATGCTGAGGAAACAATTAGACGATCACTGAAGGTAACTAAGTTTGGAATAAGGACCATAAACATTGCTGGCTTTGCTCTCCTTCTAAAAAAACCCACAGCACCACCCAATGTCCTGGCAACATATTGCAACACACTGTCATCAAGAGCAAGGACTTCTGGATATTATCAAAAGCTTTTTCTGCATCAATTGGGAGAATCATATGGTCTTTGTTTTTTAATTTGTTTATGTGCTGAATTATACTTATAGATTTACGTATATTGAACCAGCCTTGAGAACCTGAGATAAAACCCACTTGGTCATGGTGTATTATTTTGTTTGATGTGTTGCTGGATTCTGTTTGTTAGGATCTTGTTGAATATTTTTGCATCAATATTCATTAGTGATATTGGTCTATAATTTTCTTTTCTTGTTGGGTCTTTTCCTGGTTTGGGGATCAAGGTAATATTTGCTTCATAGAATGTGTTGGGTAACATTCCTTCTTTTTCTGTATTTTGGAAAAGGTTGAGTAATATAGGTACTAATTTCTCTTTAAAGGTTTGGTAGAATTCTGATATGAAGGCATCTGGTCCAAGGCTTTTCTTTATAGGGAGATTTTGAATAGTAGATGCTATTTCAGAACTTGATATAGGCCTGTTCAACATTTCCACTTGATTCTTGCTAAGTCTTGGAAGCTGGCGTGCTTCTGAGTATTGGTCAACTTCCTTCAGATTTTCATATTTCTGAGAATAAAGTTTCTTGTAATATTCATTAAGAATTTTTTAGAATTTCTGAGGAGTCTTTTGTTATTTTGTCTTTGCCATTTCTGATTGATGCAATTAGAGATTTTACTCTTTTTTTTCCAGGTTAGGTTAGCCAAAGGTTTATCTATTTTATTGACCTTTTCAAAAAAACAACTTTTTGATTTATTGATCTGTTGTATAATTCTTTTGTTTTCAATTTCATTTAATTCAGCTCAAATTTTGGTTATTTCTTTTCTTCTACTGGGTTTGGGGTTGGAATGTTCTTCCTTTTCCAGCTGCTTGAGATGTCCCTTAAATTGTTAACATCCTCTCTTTCTGTTCTCTTGAGGAAGGCTTGCAGTGCTATAAACTTCCCTCTTATGACTGCTTTTGAAGTATCCTAATGGTTCTGATAATTCGTGTCTTCACTATCATTTTGTTTCAAAAATTTTGTAATTTCCTTCTTAAACTCATCTATGACCCAGCTATCATTCAACATAATGTTATTTAGCTTCCATGATTTTGTATGAGTATGCAGATTCCTATTGTTGATGAGTTCAACTTTTATTCCATGCTGGTCTGAGGAGATGCAAAAAATAATTTCTATTCTTTTAAATTTACTGAGGTTAGATGTGTGACATAAGATGTGATCAATTTTGGAGTATCCTCTCGTGCTCAGAACACTTTAAAAAATTAGTATAGAAGGGACATTTCTTAAACTGATAGTGGTCTGAGAAGATGCAAGGAATAATTTATATATAATTTATATTCTTTAAAATTTACTGAGGATAGACTTGTGACCTAAGAGTATCCCTTCATTATCAGAACACTTAAGAAAATTGGTATAGAAGGGACATTTCTTAAAGTGATAAAGGCCATCTACAGCAAACCCACAGCCAACATTGTATTGAATGGAGTTAAATTGAAATCATTTCCACTCAGATCAGGAACCAGGCATGGTTGCCCATTGTCTCCACTGCTCTCAAACATTGTAATGAAAGACTTAGCCATTGCAATTAGGCAAGAAAAGGCGATCAAGGGTATCCATATAGGGTAAGAAGAGATCAAACTTTCACTCTTCACAGATGATATGATTGTATATCTGGAAAACATCAGGGATTCTACTACATAACTCTTACAAGTAATCAAGGAATACAACAGTCTCAGGTTACAAAATCAACACTCACAAATTGGTAGCCTTTATATATATGAACAATAGTCAAGCTGAAAAAACAGTCAAAGACTCTATTCTGTTCACAGTAGTGCCAAAGAAGATAAAATATTTGGGAGTTTATCTAACAAAGGATGTGAAAGATCTCTATAAAGAGAAGTATGAAACGCTAAGAAAAGAAATAGCTGAAGATGTTAACAAATGGAAAAACATACCATGTTCATGGCTGGGAAGAATCAACATAGTTAAAATGTCCATACTACGCAAAGCAACATACAATTTTAAGGCAATCCCTATTAAAGCTCCACTGTCATACTTTAAAGATCTCGAAAAAATAATAATTTGTTTTATATGGGACCAGAAAAAACCTTGAATAGCCAAGACATTACTCAGAAATAAAAACAAAGCAAGAGAAATCACGCTACCAGACCTCAGACTATAGTACAAATCGATAGTGACCAAAACATCATGGTACTGGCACAAAAACAGAGAGGTAGATGTATGGAACATAATATAAAGAACCAAGAGATGAACCCAGCTACTTACCATTATTTAATCTTTGACAAGCCAATTAAAAAAATTCAGTGAGGAAAAGATTTCCTATTTAAAAAATGGTGCTGGGTGAACTGGCTGGCAACCTGTGGAAAACTGAAATTGGACCTACACCTTTCACCATTAACTAAGATAGACTCTCACTGGATTAAAGATTTCAACTTAAAACATGAAACTATAAAAATACCAGAAGTAAGTGCAGGGAAAACTCTTAAAGAAATCAGTCTGGGTGAATATTTTATGAGGAGGACCCCTTGGGTAATTAAAGCAGCATCAAAAATACACTACTGGGACCTGATCAAAATAAAAAGCTTCTGCACAGCCAACAATACAGTAAGTAAAGCAAGCAGACAGCCCTCAGAATGGGAGAAGATATTTGTAGGTTATGTCTTCGACAAAGGTTTAATAACCAGAATCCACAGAGAACTCAAACATTTTAGCAAGAAAAGAACAAGTGATCCCATCTCAGCTTGGCAAGGGACTTGAAGAGAAACTTCTCTGAAGAAGACAGGTGCCTAGCCTACAGACACATGAAAAAATGCTCATCATCCTTAATCATCAGAGAAATGAAAATCAAAACTACTCTGAGATATCATCTTACTCCAGTAAGATTAGCCCATATCACAAAATCCCAAGACCAGAGATGTTGGCATGGATGTGGAGAAAAGGGAACACTTTTACACTGCTGGTGGAAATGCAAATTAATATATTCCTTTTGGAAAGATGTTTAGAGAACACTTAGAGATCTAAAAATAGACCTGCTATTTGATCCTACAATACCTCTACTAGGTCCAGAAGACCAAAAATCATATTATAACAAAGATATTTGTACCAGAATGTTTATTGCAGCCCAATTCATAATTGCTAAATCATGAAAGAAGCCCAAGTGCCCATCGACCCATGAATGGATTAATAAATTGTGGTATATGTACATCATGGAATATTATGCAGCCTTAAAGAAAGATGAAGACTTTACCTCTTTTTTGTTTACATGGATGGAGCTGGAACATATTCTTAGCAAAGTATCTCAAGAATGGAAGAAAAAGTATCCAATGTACTCACCCCTACTATGAAACTAATTTATAGCTTTCTTATGAAAGCTATAACCCAATTATAGCCTAAGAATATGGGGAAAGGGGAAAAGGAGGGGAGGGGAAGGATGAGGATGGGTGGAGGTAGTGTAATTGGTGGGATCACACCTATGGTGTATCTTACAAAGGTATATGTCAATCCTACTAAATGTAGAATATAAATGTTTTAACACAATAACTAGAAAAATGCCAGGAAGGCTATGTTAACCAGTGTGATGAAAATATTTCAAATTATATATAAAACCAGTGCATGGTACCCCCATGATTACATTAATGTACACAGCTATGATTTAATTTTAAAAAAAAGAGCAAGCACTTCTATTTGAAGCAAAGGGGTCAGTGACAAGTAAAAAGGAGGATGAGGTGGTAAACAAGTAGAAAAAAACACATGAAGAGGAGCCAACAGAAAAATTCAGGCAACATGAAAAACCATAACAGAGGAACTACCTGAAGGGACCATGAAGCAGTTACAGCAGAAGACTCCACCTATAAAGAATTAATGGACTTGACAGAAAGGGAATTTAAAATATGTATGATAAAGATAATAAAAGGAATGGGTGAGAAAACGGAAGGACAGAACCATAAATTAGACGAGAGATATGCAGAATATAGAAAGGATGTGGTGGAACATAAGGAAATTAAGGAGACAATCAAGGAATGTAAAGAAGTAGAAACTATTAAAAATAGGTGAGACCACAGAGAAGAAAGAACCTCAGAGCAAGAGGATAAAGTTTTTGAGTTAACTCAGGTAGTTAAAGAGGTAGAAAAGAAGAGAGATAAAGCAGAACAGGTGCTTAGAGAACTATGAGACTCCATGAAGTGTTCAAACATATGAATAATAGGGATTCTTGAAGGGGAGGAAGATTGTTCCAAAGGGATGGAAGCCCTATTGGAGTCTATCATAACTGAAAACCTCCCAAGTATTACTAAAGACACACTACTTTCAGATGGATATCAAACCCTGGATCATTTCAACTCAAACAGAGCCTCTTTAAGACATGTTATAATCCAAAATCAAGATGAAATAAAAAATTCTGCAAGCAGCCAGGAGTAAATACCAACTGACCTACAGAGGCAGAGCTATTAGGATGACAAAAGACTTGAAACCTTCCAAGCTGGAAGAGCATAGTCATCCATCTTCAACACTGTTTTATTATTTATTTATTTATTTATTTTACATATACATGTGTTTATTAGATTTCCACTTTTGCCTTCACAAAATTAAAAAGGCTTAAAATTTTAATAACAATGTTTAAGATGAGGACTAGAAACAAAAAGAACGTAAAGAATGAATGAACATAAATACATTCACAAAAGAAATCAGACAATTGCTACATCGAAATATTAAGCAATAATGATAATAACAATAATGCAAAGAAAGTAACATTCACATTGTCAAATAACAGTATGTCTATTATAGAATGCTTTGACTCTGAGGTTCAGTATGGAGTCATCAGTTAACTTCTTATCATTTTTTTTTTTCAAAATCTCAAAAAATAGACCTTCAACACTCTTAAAAAAAATAATTTTTAGCCCATAATTCTGTATCCTGCTAAACTAAGCTTTGAAATTGATGGAGAAATAAAATAGACAAGCACTGAGGAAATTTGCCACAAGACCAGCTCTACAAGAAATACTTAGACATATTCTCAACACAGTCCACTGCAATGGACCATACGCAAAGTAAACATCCAGAAGCTAAAAGTCAAAAATTAGCTTCCACAGTGATGCAAAGGATAAAACTACACAAAGAACTTTCACAAATATGATGAATAGAACTCCACCACACAATAAATATAAATAGACGGAATTCATCACTAAAGAGACACAGGCTGGCTGATTGGATAAAAAAGCACAAGCCATCCATGCACTGTCTCTAGGAGGCACACCTAGCCTTAAAGGGCAAATCAAGACTCAGAATTAAGGGATGGAAAACACTATTTCAAGCAAATGGAAATTAGAAGAAAGGAGGGGTTGCAATCTCATTTTCAGATACAAGCATATTTAAAGCAACTAAAGTTAAGAAAGACAAAGATGGACACTTTATACTGGTTAAAGAAACAATATACATAACAAAAGAGGTTAAGGACCTCTACAAAGAAAATTATGAAACCCTGAGAAAGTAAATAGCAGATGATATTAACAAATGAAAGAACACAAGACGATAAGAAGACATTTCAATTTTACATATTTATGTACCCAACTTAAATACTCCCAGATTTATGAAACAGATATTGATAGGTTGGAGCAATATGATATTGGATAACACCATAATAGCTTTGGACTTTAACACCCCTCTGACAGAATGGGACAGATCTTATAACAGAAACTAAACAAAGATACAAAGGACTTAAATGTGATCCTAGAACAAATGGAATTAATAGACATAAACAGAACACACCATCCAAAAGCTAAGAAATATACATTTCTCATCAGCCCATGGTACACACTCCAAAACTGACCACCTCCTAGGACACAAATCAAACCTCAGCAAAATTGAAAGAATAAAAATTATGCCTTGTATCTTCTCAGACCACAAGGCAATAAAGGTAGAATGCAGCTCCAACAAAAATGTTTATCCCCATGCAAAGACTTGGAAATTAAACAACCTTATGCTAAATAGTAGTTGGGTCTAGGAAGAGATAAAAGAGGAAATTGTTAAATTTCTCAGATATAACAACAATGAAGACAGAAGTTACCAAAACCTGTGGGATATAGCAAAAGCATCCTTAATAGGGAAATTAATTACATTTGATGCCTCTATTCAAAAGCAGAAAGAGAGGCTCAGCACCAACAGATTAGCAGTTAGGGTGTCAGCCACATACACCAGGGATGGTGGGTTTTAACCCAACTCAGGCCTGCTAAACAATGACAACAACAACAAAAAATAGCGGGGCATTGTGGTGGGTGCCTGTTGTTCCAGCTACTTGGGAGACTGAAGCAAAAGAGTCACTTAAGTCGAAGAATTTGAGGTTGCCTTGAGCTGTGATGCCACAGCACTCTACTGAGGGTGACATATGGAGACTCTGTCTCAAAATAAATAAATAAATAAAATAAAACAGAAAGAGAGCACATCAACAAATTTATAATTTATGGAATTGGAAAAAGAAGAACCCAAACCCAGCACAAGAAAAGAAATCACCAAATTAAATCAGAGATTAATGAAATTGAAAACAAAAGAATCATTCAGAAAATTAGTGAAACAAAATGTTGTTTTTCTGAAAAAAATAAATAAACTTGATAAACCTTTGTTCAGATTAACTAGAAACAGAAAAGTAAAACCTCTAATAACCTCAATCAAAAATTATAAAGGGGAAATAACAACAGATGCCACAGATACAAGAGATTATCTCTGAATACTACAAGAAACTCTATGCCCAGAAATTTGACAATGTGGAAGAATGGCTCAATACCTGGAATCACACACTCTCTCCCTAGGCTTAACCAAGAAGAAATAGATCTCTTGAACAGACCAATTTCAAGAACTGAAATTGAAGAAACAATAAAAAAACTCCCAAGGGAAAAAATACCCTGGTCCAGAAGACTTCACACCGGAATTCTATCAAACCTTCAAAGATGAGCTTATACCCATGCTGTAGAAATTATTCCAAAAAATTGAGAAGGAAGGAATCCTCTGCAACACATTCTATGAAGCAAATATCACCCTGATAGCAAAACCAGGAAAAGACCCAACTAAAAAGGATAACTTCAGACCAATTTCACTAATGAATACAGATGCAAAAATTCTCAATAAAATCATAGCCAATATATTACAGCTACACATTTAAAAAGTCATTCATCACAATCAAGTAGGTTTCATCCCAGGGATGAAAGGCTGGTTTCATGATATCAACAGAAGCAAAAACAAAGACCACACAATCCTCTTAATAGATGCAGAAAGAGGATTTGATAAAATCCAGCATTCTTTTCTAATTAGAATACTGAAAAATATAGGCATAGGTGGCACATTTCTTAAACTGATCGAAGCTATGACAAACCTACAGCTAATATTTTACTGAATGGAGTAAAACTGAAAGCTTTTCCACTTAGAACTGGAACCAGATAAGGTTGTCCTCAATCACCACTATTATTCAACCTAGTGCTGGAACTTCTAGCCAATGAAGTCAGGCAAGACAAGGAAATAAAGGGCATCCAAATGGGAGCAGAGGAGGCCAAATTCTCCCTCTTTGCTGACTTTATGACCTTATACTTAAATAACCCCAAAACTCAACCACAAGACTTTGGGAAGTAATCAAAAAATACAGTAATGTCTCAGGATATAAAATCAATGTCTACAAATCAATAGCCTTTGTATATGCCAATAATAGCCAAGATGAGGAGCTAATTAAAGACACAAATCCTTTCATAGTACCCTCAAAAAAAAAAAAAAAAAGAAAGAAAGAAAGAAAGAAATACCTAGGAAAATACATAACAAAAGAGGTGAAGGACCTCTACAAAGAAAATTATGAAACCCTGAGAAAAGAAATAGCAGAGGATATTAACAAATGGAAGCACACACCAGCTCATGGCTAGGAAGAACCAACGCTATGAAAATGTCTGTACTACCCAAAGCAATCTACAGGTTCAATGAAATCTCCATTAAAATACCATCATCATACTTTCAAGGTTTGGAAAAAATAATTTTTCATTTTGTGTGGAGCCAAAAGAAACCCCATATAGCCAAGGCAATTCTGAGGAATAAAAACAAAGCCAGGGGTATCACTCTACCAGACTTTTGGCTATATTATAAGGTCATAGTGATCAAAACAGCATGGTATTGGCACAAAAATAGAGACATTGACATTTGGAACTGAATAGAAAACCATGAGATGAAACTAACCTCTTATAGCCACCTGAACTTTGATAAACCAAACAAGAACATATACTGGGGAAAAGAATCCCTATTCAATAAATGGTGTTGGGAAAACTGGATATCCACATGTAAAAGACTGAAACTGGACCTGCACCTCTCACCACTTACAAAAATTGATTCATGATGGATAAAAGATTTAAATCTAAGACATGAAACAATACAAAACCTCAAAAAAAGTATGGGGAAAACACTGGAAGATATCAGCCTGGGGAAAGATTTTATGAAGACTTCTGTGGCAATTGCAACAACAAAAATAAACAAATGAGACTTAAACTGAAAAGCTTCTGTAAAGTTAAGGAAACAACTAAAGCAAACAGCCTTCAGAATGGGAAAAGGTATTTGCATATTATGAATCGGGCAAAATCTTGATGACTAGGATCTATAGAGAATTCAGATTAATCAATAAAAAAGACCCAACAATCACTGGGAAAGAGAGATGAATAAAATCTTCTCTAAAGAAGACAGACGAAATATATGAAATAGACAAACATATGAAAAAATGCTCATTGTCCCTGATCATCAGAGAAATGCAAATCAAAGCCACCCTGAGATATCATTGAACCCCAGTGAGAATAGCCCACATCACAAAGTCTCAAAGCTGCGTATGCTGGCATGGATGTGGAGAAAAGGGAACACTTTTAGGTAGGACTGCTGGTAGGACTGCAAACTGATACAACCTTTTTGGAAGGAAGTATGGAGAACCCACAAAGAACCCAAATTAGACCTCCCATTTTAATGATCTTGAAAACCCATTACTAGGCATCTACCCAGAAGAAAAAAAAATTATTTTTATCATAAGGACATTTGCACTTGACATAACACAGCTCATTTTACAATTGCCAAATTGTGGAAACAACCTAAATGTCCACCAACCCAGGAATGGATTAACAAACTGTGGTATACAATGGAATACTGTCCAGGCACTAAAAAAGATAGAGACTTTACATCTTTATTAACCTGTATGGAGGTGGAACACATTCTTCTTAGTAAAGTATCACAAGAATGGAGAAGTAAAAATCCAATGTACTCAATTCTAATATGAAGGCAGTAGATGAGCTAATACAAGGGGTGGGGGTGGGGGAATGAGCAAGTGGGGAGAGGGGTGAAGAGAGTGGGATGGGGGCACAGTATGTGACACACCTCTTGGGAGTGTGACACAATTATAAGAGAACCTTTCCTAACAAATGCAATCAGTGTAACCTAATTGTACCCAAACAATAAAAAATATAATAATTTAAAAAGAAGCAGGGGTGGCGCCTGTGGCTCAAAGGAGTAGGACGCCATTTCCATATGTCAGAGGTGGTGGGTTCAAACCCAGCCCTGGCCAAAAACTGCAAAAAAAAAAAAAAAAAAAAAAAAGGAGAAGAAGAAGAAGAAGAAGAAGAAGCAGCAGCAGCAGCAGCAGCAGCAGCAGCAGCAGGAGCTCTAGAGTTGTTTTAGTGCATAGGAATGGAAAAGGGATAAACTGAAACAATGAAGTTGAAGGCTTGGGAAAATAAAGACAAGGAGGAGCAAGATCACAATCTTAATATGTGAGTTCTGCAGACCCGTGGTTATTTTAAACAAATTAGAGAAGATGGCTTTCTTTCTGAAGTTCCAGTAAAATGAACATTGGCTCTGGGCTGGCAAAGCTGACGCCAACGTCACAGACAGTGCCACCCCATGCACTCTGCCCAGAAGATGGGGGGAGCCGTATTGTTATAAAGATGTTGGCTTTGACCTGAGGCTGACTTGAGAGCCCAGCTGTCGTGTGCCCTCCTCATAAGCTGCTGAACTTGGAATTATCTTGGCTATAATTAATCAGGACTAAAAATAGCTCCAAACTACCTGAGCTTTGCTTAAATCCTACCAAGGTGGGAGAAGTAGCTTTTTTCAAAGCTAATCGCAAAACCGTATTTTGAAAGGGCTTTGCGCCAAAATATGAAAATAATTACCAGACACCCCAGCTTGTCAACAATTCATAGTTAATCTAGTTCTCTCTCTCTCTTAAAGCAACCTTTTGAATTGCACACTGAATTGAGATTATTAACTCTTGGTGGTTATAAAAATCAGTCTGGAATTGTACTAAGAATCAGCTAAGAATATCTTTAAATACAAATCTGTGTTAAACACACATGTACACATCTCTGGTGGCGTGAAGAGCTGCAGAAGGCTGCCTGTTGCCGGGCAGACTAGAGGGGAGCGCACTCCACAAGGGGGTGCTCGTGCTCCCCGTCTTCCTTCCGCGAGCGCTCGGAGTCCTGGGGACGCTGCTTCTGGGACCGCTTTCTAGCAGAGATCTTGAGACAAATGTTATTTCTGAGACAACAGAGAAGCAACTGCAAATGAAAAGAAATCAAGTAAACATTAAAAAGGAAGGAGAAAAAGCAGGTGCGCCTATATTTACTTCTCTCGGCACAGATGTGTCTTCGTGTGCTCCTTCTGATGCTGCAGTGACAGAAGGGTGACACCGTGAGACGCAGCCTGTGCGCAGCGCAGAGCCTCAGAAGGGGCGTGCTGACCCGAGTATTGGGGATGCCCTTCTCCCACTCTGCATTTCTTTCCTTCCTCTGGACATCACCTCGCTCACCTTGCCCCATCGGGCAGTCCCACCAGATGTCGCCCCCCCCAACCCCCCGAGTTCGCAGAATCTATTCACGCTCCCTTTTCCTCCATTGAAACTTACTTATCCTCTGAACGTCCTCAAAGGCATTCAGAAAGGACTAGCTGGTGAACAAAAGAACACATTTCATTCCTTCTGGGCACAGTGGACTCAATACAAGGCAGTGAGAACTGATGCAAGACCAGTGACGTGGAGTCCCCAGAAAACACGGGACAGTCACACCTACATTCTTGAATTCAAAGACCAGGTCTCCGCTAGACAGAAGGACATTCAGAAAGAACATAAATGAGGCTGACATGAGAGCCTTAACCCCTCACAGGCTGAGCCTTCTCATCTAAAAAAAAAAAAAAATAAGATAATAAAACTATAGTTCTGGCTCAGTGCCTGTAGCTCAGTGGTTAGGGCGCCGGGGCTGGTGAGTTGGAATCCAGCCCAGGCCACCAAACAACAATGACAACTACAAAAAAAAAAAAAAAAAAAAAAAAAAAAAAAAAAAATAGGGTGGGGGCCCGGGAATTGGGGGGGGGGGGCAAGGGCAGGAGTTAAGGCCCACGGTTTGGGGGTGGGTGGGGGGGGGGCCCCGC
>CAUYPK010047773.1:0-38192 GCA_963574355.1 Loris lydekkerianus
CTTAAAATAATCTTGTCATAATGTATGGCTTGCTCTGGGATCTTAAATAAAAGTAAATCTGAATGTTATACTCAGATTTTAAAGATCATGTTATGTGATGTTTATAAAATATGTAAGTAAAATTTGACATTACACAATGCATACTCTTCTCCTCCACGTTTCTTTATTGAACTTCCAGTTCGAAGAGAATGAACATATGTCTCAGCATTTTATGATCTGTCCTCACATACTACACAGAAACAGTACCAAGCACAAAGTGAGTATCTTTCCTGTAGATTTTACCTTGTAATTCTAAAGAATCTATGTAAGCTGTAGGAGCAGTTGCTCTGTGAGTTAAGGTGTGCGTGTAGTTTGGATGTAGGCGTGTGCATATATCCAGTTACTCTCAAAAGAATCAAATAAGAAGGCTCTTAATCTAGTATAAATCTTTGATCTGTCCTCTTCAGAAATAGCAGGATGGGGAAAAGCAATAAAATCCTATTTGCAATATGCATTTAATTCTGTCACTTTTATTAAAGATTATTATCTTCTAAAATACTTATACCTTGTCTTTAAAACAATTGAACTATTTCACCTTTTAAAATCATTGAAACTATTATAGTCATTAATAAAATGTTCCATTCACTTACCAATTTTAATATAATGCTTGAAATCTTTAAGTATATTATGATGAAGTATTTTTCTTGTCATTTGTGAGAAATAAATTAGTTAACAGAAAGTAGTCACTGCCAAAAGTTTTGTTGTAAAATATTACGTATCACAATAGGAAGAGAACCCATAGGTGGTTCACCCCTCCCCCATTCCCTCTCCCTCGAGTGGTTCTCCGCTGTTACACCTCCCTCTCTCTGTACACTTGCCTGCACATTGGTTAGTTCCAGTTTCAAATCATTCTTATGATTAAACTCATTTACAACTTTAGAAGTACAACTTTTGTTTTCTGAATGCCACACTAAAAAAAAAAAAGGATCACAACAGATCCTGTGCACCCTGTGGGTAGCAGGCAGTGCCTGATTAATGATTCGCCTCAACTTCCATTAGAAAGAGCGTGCGCAGACAGCCTTCGCTCCAGCAGATACTCGGTTTCAGTATAAAAGTGGCATAAGTAGCAGCTGAGGGATAGTTGCTGAATATCAAAATAAATAGAAGTTCAAATATAGCTGAAAACTTTTACCAAAAGGATGAAATAAAAATATCAAAAGTTTGGTAAAAGGTAACCATTTACAGAGCAAATACTTGTATCAAAACTCTATACATGCATGCTTGCTGTATTAAAAAATATTATTTATGTATTGTGAGTTGAACTGGAGCTTGCGTATACCCAATATTGTTTCTACATATGTGAGTCTTTATAAAGTTATCCGTCTGAATTACTGTAATATGTTGTTTGTGTCAGAAAATGAGTCAGAGGAGTGGAAATATGAAAAACACAAAAAGAAAAGGAAGTTAAGCAATTCTTTAAAAAGTAAACATACATACATTTCTTGCTCACTCAATGAATGTGCCAGAAAACATTAATCCATATTTAATGGGCAATACAATTGATCTAAATAATTTAAATAAGGAATGCAAGCAATTTTTATTTTCTCAAACAAAACAAAGTAAACAAATACTTTAAATAAATAGCTTTTCTTTCTCCCCATAAGAAGACTATACTATAAAGTGTATTCGTATAATCAACTTTTAATGTGCCCTAAATACATGTGGTAGAAAGACACAGGCCCCCTGATGTGTACAATTCATCTCTAATAAATCAGTCATGACAGCGTTTTATTTTTAATTATTATGGGTACATAATATGTGCATATATTTACAGTATACCTGTTATGTTTTAATACAGGCATACGATGTGAATTAATTGCATCAAGGTAACTGGGACAACCAGCACCACAGGTATTTATCATTTGTTTGTGTTTGAAACATTCCAGACCCACCCTCTGAGTTTTTTTAAAGTATACTGTAACTTATTGTTGGCTGTGATTATGGTATTATATTATCAAATATTATTCATAACTAATTACCTAACTATATTTTTTTATTCATTAACCGTCCTCATTTTGTCACCCCCTTCCTTTTACCCAACCCAGCCTCAGGTAACCATCATTCTACTCTCAGTCATTATGAGATCAATTATTTTAATATTTAGCTTCCACATATGAGTGAGAACATGTGAGATGTATCTTTCTTTAATTGCAAAATATTAAAGAGGTTTAAATGTTTTAGTTTACATGGATCATTTTTGTAATGCTTGAGTCCTGATTATAGGTGTTCTCATCACCCAAATAGTGTTCCTAGTACCCATAGGTGGTTCACCCCTCCCCCATTCCCTCTCCCCTGAATCGTTCTCCGCTGTTACACCTGCCTCTCTCTGTACACTTGCCTGCACCTTGGTTAGTTCCGGTTTCAAAGTGAGTATATGTGGTGTTTTGTTTTGTTTATTTTTTTATTCGTGCAATACTTCACTTAGAAGAATGGTCTCCAGTTCCACCCAGATTGTTGCAAAAGGTATTAATTCATCTTTTTTTATGGTGAGTAGTTCTCCAGGGTGTCCAAAAAACATGAAGAAATGCTGAACGTCACTCATCATCAGGGGAAAGCAGATTAAAGCCACAATGAGAGACTTGTCTTTCTGTGCTTGGCTTATTTCACTTAATATAATGTTCTCCAGTTCCATCCATGCTATTGCACATGACAAGACTCCGTTCCTTCATGGCTGAAGAATGCCCATTGTGTCTAGGTACCACATTTTCTTTGCTCACTTATCCATTGATGGGACACGTATGGTGATTCCAAATCAAGTGGCTGCTATAAATAGTGTTGCAGTAAACATGAAAGTTCAGAAATCTTTGGATCTACTGATTTCCTGGCCTTTGGACATATACCCAGCAGTAGGATTGCTGGGACCTCTGTGAGTTTCAATTTTAGTTTTTTGAAGAATCACCATGCTGTTATCTATAATGGTTGAACTAATTTACATTCCCACCAGCAACAGACTGTTCTCCTTCTCTATATCCTTACCTTTATTATTGCCTGTCTTTTTGATAAAAGCAGGGGTTTTTTTGTTTTGTTTTTTTTTTTGAGACAGAGTCTCACTCTGTTCCCAGGCAGGAGTGCAGTGGCATCAGCCTAGCTCACAGAAACCTCAAACTCCTGTGTTCCAGTGGGACGTCTACCTCACATCCTGAGTAGCTGAGACTACAGGCGCTCACCACAACACCTAGTTAATTGTCCTTGTTTTAGTGAAGACAGGGGTCAGACTCTTGCTCAGGCTGGTCTAAAACTCCTGAGCTCAAGCAATCTTCCCACCTTGACCTCCCTGTTTGCACTTCTCTGATGATTAGGAACCATGAGCATTTTTTCATACTCTCTCTAGCTTGATAAAAGCCACTTTAACTGAGGTGAGAATGTATCTGATTGCAGGGTTGATTCGCATTTCTCTAATGACTAATAACATTGAGCATTTTTTTGCTAGCATTGTCGCACATATGTATATCTTCTATTTAGAAATGCCTATTAAGACCTTTTTCCATTTTAACTTTTTAAATTGCAGATTAATGTGAGGGTACAAATATCTAGGTTACAGTGTTGTTTGCAATGGTTAGGTAGAGTCCCTCTTGTAGTTGTGTCCTGCACACAAAGGATGTGGCCGATCCTGACATTGTGGTCATTAAGAGGGAGTGCACTGATCTCCCACCCTCCTCTACTCCCTCCCCTTATTTCCCTTCCTCCCAACTTGAAATGAATTAAGTTTTTCTCTTATGTGGACGTGTATTAGATTGTCTATTGGCTTCCTATTAGTATCGAGTACATTGGATACTTGCTTTTCCATTCTTGTAATATTTTACTAAGAAGAATGTGTTTCAACTCCAGTTTAATACAAAAGATGTAAAGCCACCATCTTTTTTATGGATAAATAGTATTCCATGGTACACATATACCACAGCTTGTTAACTCATTCCTGGGTTGATGGTCATTTAAGTTTTTTCCCCATGTTGGCTACTGTAAATTGAGCTGTGATAAACTAGTGCAAATATCCTTATGGTAAATTATTTTTTTTTTTTTCTTCTGGGTAGATGCCTAGTAAGGGGATTGCAGGATCAAATGGGAGGTCTAATTTGAGTTCTTTGAGGATTCTCCATACTTCTTTCCAAGAAGGTTGTATTTGTTTGCAGTCCTATCAGCAATGTAAAAGTGTTCCCTTATTTCCACACCCACGCTTTGGAACTTTATGATGAAGGATATTTCACTGGGGTCATATCTCCGGTGGTTTTGATTTGCGTTTCTCTGGTGACTGGGAACCACAAGCATTTTTTCATGGTTGTTATCCAATCATCTGTCTTACTCAGAGAAGGTTCTGTTCATGTATCTTGCCCAGTGATAGTTGAAATTGTTTGCTCTTTTTTTCTTGATTGACTTGAGTTCTCTACAGATTCTAGCTATCAACCCTTTGTCAGATTCATAACATGCAGATATCTTTTCCCATTCTGAAGGTTGTCTATTTGCTTTACTTATTGTGTCCTTAAGCTGTGCAGAAGCTTTTCTGTTTAATTGTCCCATTTGTTTATTTTTCATGTTGTTGTGATTGCCACGGAATCTTAGGTTGGGTAGCTACCTTTTCCTCCGGTATTGTCTGCTTTTTCCTTCTAATCCTGTTCTCTTTCACCCTTGTCTGTCCTTACCACTTTGTACACAAAACAGCAACCTTCACCCCCTTTTCGGTATTTCTCTCTTAGTTGAATGTTCAGGTTTCTTCCTTTTCCATTTAAGTTTTGCAACCCTTCCAAAATCCTTAACAGTTTTACTGATAACAAATGCATAAAACAAAATCTGCAGAATGCAAGGAAGAAGATATAATTACCTCCTAACTAATTCCTACAGATAGGAATACCTATCTGTCCACATGCAGGTAAATGTGTCCACGAGTATAATGCTTTCTTGCTGCAGTATTTTTTTTCTGAAATTTTCTCCTCTGATATTTTTGCAAGCTGGAAAATGATTTTGATTTCTGGAACCCCAGGAAGGTGCTTAGAATCCCCTCAAACTCTAGAGTCCTTGTCATTATCCATATTTAATGTGAGATTATAAAAAACATATCATACTGTCATAAAGCACAATGAAGATGCAGAAATCACAAAAGAGGCAAAAATTACAAATAAGCAAAATGATTAACTTAAAATCATTGGTTTAGAACAATTTTCATACAAGGAGGAAAAAGGAAAAGCCGAATATGTAGAGAAAGAGGTGTAAAAAAAACAGAAAATAGACAGAGGGAGGATTTTGCTTCTTTTATTAGTCCAGAGGGTAGCCTTACGACCAGTATATGATTCTCAAAATAATTGCAACACAAGATTATTAGTGAGGTTTTAAGAGTATGATTTAAGAAAACACTTTTCTAGAAATTTTGTTATTTCGAAGTTCAATGTTACATTTTTTAAAATGATTGTACTTGTAAAAATATGTGCCACCTCTAATACAAGGACAGTAAATCATATTGTTCAAAATTTCTCACAGTTTTACTACATTTGGGAGACATGACTATGAGTCTTATCTATTTTTCTCTTTTGAAGATAAAAAGGGATTAAAACATTGCTTTCATGTCTCCTCATCTTGGAGCAGCATTACTCTCAGTTTCAATAGGATCCTGCTGATCCAATTAAGAGGTGAAGTTACACAGGTGCATTATCTAGTTCTCTTTGAAAGGAAAGTAACAGACTCGATCAAAACAAGTCTCCCAAAGGCTGCATTGTCAGGCAGGCCCACTTTCAGGATACTAACAGGAAATGTGAATGAGAATTGCTATTTCCCAGGATTGTTAAATAAGTATCTAATAATGGGTATCAGATGTTCCTTCCATTTCCTTCCTTGTCTAGCTCTGTTTGTGCGATTCAATAAAAAGATCGGTAATTTTTAATGCAAACTTATCTGGCTTCCTGCTACCACCTACCTAAGTTAATTCTGTGTATATTTGATATCTGTGTGGAGAAGGACTGTTTTCTTTCTGAAGGTGCATTAGGAAAACAATTCAATGATTTGAATAGCATCTTTCTTCTACCATGAAATAAATCCAATATCTTTTGAGTTTTTGCCAGCTAACTCAAAATTATAAATATTTTCCAATAAAGGGAAAGTTAAATCATATCAACAAAGTTTACTAAAGAAAAGTAAATCATATTCATATTTATGTATTCAGTATTTTCTAATGCCTAGTTCATGTTCTGAGTTATTGGACTATAGCAATGAACAAAGGACAAAAAAATGTGGTCATATTCCATAATGAAAGAAAACAATAAAAAATACATAAGTAAAGTGTGTGTGCGTGTGTGTGTGTTTAAGAAATAGAGAACTATCACCTTAACCCAATCAGGCATTGATCAAAATTAGGGCTAATTTGCAATTTTAGGCAGATTTAGCTCATCTCCCTTTTCTAATGTCCAAGATAAGGTGTATTTGTTTTTGTTTCGAGTCTTCCCTCCTGTGGAATTATATCTCTCAATCACCACGGCATTAAGGGAACTGCTTGTCTATCCAACTCAACCCTCCAGCATTCCACATCTGCATCTCCCACTTAGAAAAGGAAAAGACTGACATAAACCTGGAGTACTTTCCTGTGTTCTAATCCAGCATATCTTCCTACATAGCCATCATAAGTTTATGGGGTCTCTCTACCCTCAGTCTATAACATTTACTAAGACAATGCCTGACCCTGAGCCTACAACCCCATAACCCTAGGGACAGAGAAGGTCTGACAGGCTTACTTAAGGAAGACTCTTTTCTCTCTATTTTCATGCATCTTACCTATTTCCCTAAATGTTTTTTAGAAACCACAAATGTTTATCTTATCTTTGATTTGTCTTAGTTGTTGCTTTGGAAGTGATTTTCTCCTGTTAACTACTAAATCCCACTTGTAAGTATAAGTCTGATTTTTTTGTATATATTCACATTTTTATAGTATCATGGTATTAGGCCTGGTGAAGAGTAAACAGATGGCAGGGAAATAGCTAACAGTGGAGAGCAGGAACCAAATTGTCACTAGGAACCAAATTGCTGCCAGAAATTGTTCTGTGGTAGGAACATACACCATAAGACGTACCTAGTGACCATTAACTGACTTGGAGCTCATGAAGAAGTATCTAATTAGCATAGCAAGGATGGAGTTTCCATGAAGGATTCTAGGAAGACACATGACTAGTAAGGAAACTGTTATATAACCTAATCTGTTCTGTAACCTGCATATAATCATTACATGTCAATCACCTCAAAGGCGGGAAATGGCAACCAGTCCTACAATGAGAAAGGCCAAACTAGTGAGTATATGAGAGACCATGTGTGCTCAAACTTTAGAATTTTTCTCCACCTGTGGAGAATGACCTGTCTCTTCCTTTCAGACATACTTTTGTTGTGTAATAAATGTATGGAAAATCACTTTGTATCTGTGCACATTCCATCTTTGGGTAGACTCAGTACCGGTACTCATTCTCAACCCTAGGAACCAAGGAACCAGGGAGCCAGGGGACATCCAGAAAGATTTAACATGGCAATTTGAAAAAAACTAATGAAAGATGAAAGTCTTTATTAGAAGTGGAGCAGGCTAGACATACAGCATTGTACTAAAGATCAAGGAGATAGGATAGAGAAGAAAGGTCCTAGCAATTCCTAGTGGTGTGCCTGTAGGCAAGTTATATATATTCTCCAAACATCAATAAAGGCCGCTGAGCTGTAAGGGACATTTCTACTTGCCTTATCTTAATTTGTTAACATTCTGGCAAGAGTACTTTGATTTTCCTTGAGGAAAGAAACATTCTAACTCAATCTCAGGCCAGGTAGTTTATGTGAAATTTTCTCACCACTGGCCTCAGGAATAGTCACTGTACCCCAAAAGCTAATCAGAGCATTTTATTCCCCTAACACCCTTAACTAGGGTAAAAGGCTCCCTCCAAGAGTCCCACGTGGGCCATTTTGGCAGTCCTCTGGCAATGCAATAAAAAGGCACATCTTTTAGTTTATTGTTTGAGAGGGCAGAGTAAAAACCTAGAGCTGTTACTATCACGTTATTACCTCACTGTGGCATTCTCCTGCCTGACAGAGGGATCAGGCAGGAAACCAGAGTCAAAAAACTGAGCCATTTTCTGATGGCCTCATAGAAGTTCGTATTAGACCAGAAGAACCTGATCTAACATGAACTTCCCAGTGCACTATTCCCTTAAGTCTGTACAGTTGAATCCTTCCCTGCTAATAAAACAGAGTCTTGACAAGTACAAGAACTTAACAAAATATTAGCAACAAGGGAAACAGCTTCCTCTCAGTCATGAAAAATAAAGAATTGTTAAGTGTGGTGGATAAAGAATAATTACAGTTTCTATAAAGATTTCTGCCTGCTCTTTAAGAAGATAACAGGATGTTTTCTTAACACTGAAAAGATTGACTCTTTATCAAGTTCACACTTTCTTTTATAGCATAAGCTGCAATTTCACTATCATTGTAAAGATGAATTGTGAAGAAAAGGGAAAATTCCAAGATCAATCCAATAAGCCAGTCTCCTGTTCTGGTTCTATATTAACTAATCCTTTAATTATTAGTCACTAAAATCTCTTCAATACTCAGTTTTCTCAACCATGGATTAGTGAGGTGTCAGTGTAGCAAAATGAGAATCAGTGTTGCTCATTTGTGGTGTTAATATCTGCAATATGATTTTATGAAGGAGTGTACATAAAATGTAGATTTTTATTTTTTGCATATTGTGAAACACTATTACCTTGAAAATAAATTTAGATTTAGACTTCTTAAGATTTCTATTTTAAACATTAACAATAAACGCAAGTTAGATATTATTGGAAATGATTTTATTTCTTTCCTTTGCCGTTAGGCATCACAAATTCAATCCATGGATTAAAAAAATAGAGAGAGAAATATTTTGACTTAATAGTCTAACAATTACCACCGCCTGAAGGTGGAATATGTGAAGATAAATAATTTTTATGTTTACTTTTGCCCCCAACCCTGAAATACTTTAAAGCTATGATTTCTATTGATAAAGAATAAAAGTTATTTATAAAAATGAAAACATTTTTTATTAAAAACATGAAATGTGCAGAAGAGACTGGATATTATAATTAGTTAAACTGTGGCAGGTTTTAAATATCTTTCCTTTTCGAGAAAAAAGATTGAAAATAATTGCTGTTAATACCATTTATATTGATGAAAAACTAAGACTTATGAAGGGGAGGTAACTTGTCCAAGACCACTAATAAATCACAAGGCATGATTACATTCTCCAAATCCCGTCTCTCCTCTACATAATACTGCTCATTCAATACAGCAAACAGGAAACGTCTTCTCAACGGTGTTAAATGCTCCCTTTACATAAGTAAATATTCAGACAAAAGTCTGGAGAATATAGACTTGAAAAAGTAATATGAAAAAATGAGAAAAATTATTGTAAAAATAATTACAATGATTAAAAGGAAAAATATAAAAGTACTGATTTTTTTAATAAAGTTTATTTACTGTGTATTTTACACATAACACATACTAAAAATAATCTCTGTAGCCACATTAGGCTCCACAGAGTGCAGGGCTCAGAGAACAGGATATCACAGAGTGCTATCATAGGACTAATCAGCTAGACAGTTATCACATATAGCGTTGTTGCTAACCTAACACATATTCATAATTATTTCCAGATTCATCCATGAGAATAGTACAGCCCACTTCCATATGAAAAAGTCTAAATCAGGAATCATACTAAAAGATTTCCAAGATCTTCTTTGTGGATATAATATTTCTTTTCAACGTTTCCAGGGTAGAGGACAAATTTCTGCCAAGGCTAGCTGCTTCAGTAATGTTGCTTTTCTATTTGGAACAATGGATACACCACGGCTCAATGTTGAAAACTGTAGATAAGAGTAGCAGGTACTATTGTGTAGTTCTTCCACAAAAGGGGATCTTATTATACCTAAGAGGTAAGAAAACACGATTAAGAACATGGGTCTTGAGCTAGAGTACCTAAGTTCAGTCAGATTCCCCTTGCTTTGTGACTTACTAGCTTTATAATACCAACCAGTTTATTGACTATCTCTGCCTCTCACTGTCTCTTCTGTGAAAAGGGGATCATAACATTGCATGTGTATGTGTTAATATAAAGTCCTTAGAAAATGACCTGGCACAAAATGAGCCCTGGATGCATATTAACTGTGACAATAATAGCCTCTTTTTATCTGAATAAATTCCATTGGCTTCTCTGTCTTTTCCAGTTATTGTTTTGTTTTCATTGGAGTTAATAGAATATTCACAAATATAGTTTATGCAAATAACTCTGAATTTTAAAACTTTATCTTCCCTCCAAAGTAATAAAATGCTTTGAAATATTGATTGTACTGAGTTCAGGAAAAATATTTTCAACATACAGTATAGAGAATTAGAGAAATTGCATTACCTATGTCATCTCATTTGTGTAAATTTGCTCCCTTAAAGTAAATAGTGGAACTCTAGAAGATACTAACAAGGTCGTAGCGGAATTTGCACTACCTATGATTAATAGGAGATGGGCAAGACATATGCCTATGAACTATTTATCAAGTTTTTAATTCCTATAAATTCAGAAAGCTACAAAGAAAACTACACTTATATATGGCAAGGCCGGGGGGAAGAAGGGGAAATTTTACTTTAGATACTTACTCTACATATGCGTAATCTCAATCTCATAATTTAAAAAAAGCATCCCATAAGTAATTCTAACTGATGAATGGCCAGATGTGTATAGTTTTGTCAATTCATATTTTACAAAGTTATTTTCAAATTTAAGCTATGGCTTTAATATTTTTAAATCTTTGCTTGACTACCCCAGAGGTTAGGTATTGCCTCCTGCTTCACAATCTCCTTCTACCCTGACCTTGTCACTACCATCACATTTTATTATATCTTACAATCATAAACTACAATTTTTATCACCTTATAAATTTTATCACCATTGTGAACCACTTGAGAACTGGGATTATGTTTTGTTTTTTTATCACCCTAACCTAGCTAGTTTCTAATACATAATATCCATTGAATGCATAGTTTTTGAATTAAATAAAATCTTTACACTTTAATAGTTTAAAATGCATGGTCCATGGTCTGTCTATATATTTGTGTAAGAAGGGCATTGTGTGCTGAAGCCTCTTCACATCTTTCGAGGCATTTTTCATACCTTCCTAGTGTTCTGAGTCTTACTACCCTGTTCCCTATGTTCTTCCAAGTCCCCTTTTTAGAGTCTCAGCATTCATTAATCTTTTTGTGTATGTTATTACTTTTTCTATCAATTTTAATGATTTTCTCATTAAATTTCTTTCCTGTGTTCTTACAGAGTACCCCTTACAGAGCTTATAGATGAGAAGAGAAAGATGATTTTCTCCTAAAACCAAAGAATAACTCTAGTTAGCTTTCCAGAACTTTAATGATTAAATCACACTTTAGAATATCTATTACAAAAATTTTAACGTACTTAAGTTGTTTAAATAGGTAACATTTAATAAAAGCTTTCAGCATGTGTAAGTGCCTTATTCCACCTTTTTTTTTTTTTTTTTTTTGAAGAGCATCAAACTTAAATCATCGTTTTGTAGCATAGTGACCACCTGTTGGAAAAAGGAAACAGATATTCTTCCCCATCAGTCTCACTGGCTCACTCTTTCTCTTCTTGGACTTTTACATGATTCCAGAATACAGTCCATAAAAGGCTTTGGAGCTCAGTTTTTCCATCTCAAATACCTGAGCTCATTACTCTATAGATAAAACAATTCCGTTTCTCAGAGGGGAGACTCACGCTGACAAAACACACAAAGTCTAATTGCTTACATTGTATTTAAAATGTATACATTTATAAGAAAAAAAAAACTGTCATGTGAGAAGAGTATCTATACTCACAGGACCAAGCATGTTTGTATCTCTGCAACATCTAAAATGTGGAAAATAAAATATGTGCCAGTGTAAACTATTGTAAGACAGTATAGTCTCTTTTGCTTCTACCAAAGCAGAAACCGCCACTGTTAGTGTATCTTCCAACATAAGCCTTCAGTAACAAGATTCTACTATTCACCAGCCTCCCTACCACTTATTAAGCTTTATGTTTGTCTATTAGGGTGTTAGTATCTTGAGTCAGATTCTATCTCTTTTAGGGAATTTTAGAATAGATTTCTCTGTTAGTTTTATATCCTATCTTACAGAGCAGGTTGTATATGTTATGTTTCAATGTAACTCTTTTCCTTATTTACGACATAGAATTTTAAATGTTAAAGGTAAAATGAAAACCTTTTTTAAATTATTGGGAATTGTAAGAAGGAGTATAGAGAAAAATAATGCAAATAACTATTACCTACTTGTTTCTCATATTTTGAAATTATTACATAATTCTCCGCAATAATCCTTTAAGATATATTTATTTTCTGCCTCTTGCAAATAAAAATGAGGCTTAACCAAGTTACATCACTTTTTCAGATTGCATAAAGGGTCAAAATATAAACCTAAATCCAACAGAAAATTATAGTCTCTGTTATGTAATGTATACCACAGCCGGAGAAACTTACATGTGAGCAATTTATTATAAAGATAAAAAAAAAACTATAAACCCACAAAAATTAATCTTCTATGCATACAATTATATGCATAATTGCTGCTGTTTTTCTTGGTAATTAAGACATTAGTACTAAGGAGATCAGTAAATTGTTGTAATTAATAATAAAATGTCAATGTATTTTTGAATCAGGACAAATAGTATTCCTGATGTGATTCTAAAAAAATTTAAGATAATGCTTGAGAACTATTTTTCTCTCTAACAATAAAGACAGAGATAATCAATTTTACAATTATAATTTAAATAGAAAGGAATAATATGTATAAATACCAGTATACACTTACAGAAATAAAGACAGTGTCTCACATAAATGAACTAAAGGGATTGTTGAAAGAAATAATGATGAACAATAAACAAATAAATGAATAAACATATATACACATATGTATACATCCAGTCAAACCACAGTATTTATGGATGGAAATTAGTTCCAAGACCTTGCATGGATACCAAAATCCCTGGACACTGATGTGACATAGCATAGTACTTGCATGTAACCTACACACATTTTCCTGTATACTTTAAATTATGTGGTATCTATAGATTATCTATAATAGCAAATACAAGTCAAAAGCTAAGCAAATAGTTGTTATACTGTGTGGTTTGGGGAATGATAATAAAGAAAAAAGTCTAAATAGGCTAAGTACAGTTTCAATTTTTTTCCAGATACTTTGATTTGAAGTTGGTTGAATCCACAGTTGCAGAATCCATGAACTTGGAGTGTTTGTGTGTGTACATATACTCAAACACATACATCTATTTATTGCATAGAGGGTAAGTATTTTATATTATATACTTAAAGCATGGGACAAAAAGTAGTTGAATTTTTAAATATGAATAAGTTATCTGAAATGAAATGAAAGGTAAATAATATGAAAAGTTAAAACATACTGATCTCCCTCTACCTCCCTTTCTTTTCATTAAAACAATAATAATACCTATTATAACCATACAAATATTTAACATTTTAATTGGTGATAAGGAGAGATATTTAAAATATAGCATAATTTCTAAATCCCACTCTAAGTCTTTTGTCATTTAAAAATTTCATACCCTCTAAAAGAAAAATGATCAGAAAAAAAAATTACCATACTTTCTGTAAAACTTTTGAATATCAAATACTTTCTGTTATTAAAAATGTCTCATTTTTGTTTACTAGTATTGTTATTGTTCTGCTATCAGTTCTTGGATCTTCAGTATGTAAAGTCTAACTTTTGCATCACTTTATGTTTTATCTGGTTCTGAATACAATTTTGAAGTTACTGGGTAAACTCTCAGTAACAACCCAAACACTGTAATTTAGACATTGGAAATTTCATTCCCGTCACAACAAAATTCTCGAAAGTGATTGGAATTCCCAGATGAATATCACAAAAGTATTCATTCCTGAATCTGGTCTACAGGTGACTGTTTTACAACTGACATTTCTTCTGGTTATTCTGTGGATATGTCAACTGTTGGAGTGTGTGCAGTGCTGGCCTCATGGGCATGTTGCAAGCACAGTCACATCGGGCCCCAAACTAAGAAAAGAATATCATACTTGAGTTTTGGTGCTCTGTGAACACTGTATTGGAATTCTTTATCATTTTACTTTTGAATTTCATTTGTTTGCCTGTTGGTTTTGTTCCTACAACCATCATCTTTTCTTCCAATTGCCTAACTATTAGAGTGGTGTATTTGGCTAAGTGTAGCATAGACGCTGGTATAATAAAAGAAATTATGCCTTTGTATAATTAAACAACATGTTTAATATTCCAAAAATGTTTCTTGTATAAAAAGTGTAAATGTATAAGTTAAAGTAGAAAGATTCTTCCCTTACCAGATACATTTTTAAAAATCTTAAAAACATTAACTATCCAATTTCTTAGTACTGCATGTGAATGTGAATCTTGCCATTTATTATCTGTATAATATGAGGCAAATTATTCAACCTTGGTGACCTTCAATCTGTATCTCTAAAATAAAGATGGATAATAAATTACTTCACAGGGATCCATTTCATTGAATTGAGATAATAACAAAGTTCCTAGGGGAGTATCTGGAGAATCTCAGATACTAAGTGTCATTTCCCCCTGTTTCAAGCAAAAAAACAACAATCTAATCCACATAAACCATAAAATTTTGAATCTATTTTGCCATTATATACCTCTATTGGTAAGTATTTACTATTACAGTATCTATCCATAAAACATCCATAAAAACTCCTATAATGATTTAAATTTGCAGACGATAAATAGCGTGAGAATCCAATTTCTTCATGTGTCTTCAAAAACTTACAGGAGGTAGCCCAAGAAAATATTATCATTATGATACAGAAAAAACTGAGATATTAAATGTTAAGTGTCTTGCATAATTAATAACAGAGTCAATACAGGTCTCTGTAGACTCTCTTCTGTGCTCGTTTACCACACTGTGCTGACAACGTTGGAACTTTCGCTTCCTAGATAGACCTGTTCTCCATCTGGCTGACTAGATAAAGCAGCTCCCTGTTCTTGAGGCACTCACAGTTTTAGCTCTGGTTGCCTTTTTATGTTTACAATCTCCTATAGTCAGAAATATCTCTGTATTTTTCTATAGACATTTCCTTTTAAGGAGTGTCTTAAAATTTGATTCTACTTTAAGTTCAAATTTTAGGAATCACAGGTTAGAATCAAGAACAGGCAATTGTCTCAGTACATTCTTTCAACTGTGATTGTTTTAGAATGTGTTATTATTTTGGACAATGTTAGAGGAAATAAACTTGAAACCTGTCTCATAAATTGTCTGCACTCTTAGTGAGGAACAAAAAGATAGTCTATTCTCTTTTCCTATCCTGGGATATGGCCATATGCATGTAACATCTGGATCTACAACAACCCATAAACCTTACACTGATGTGTAGAGGAGCAAGATGGAAGGACTTGCTGTCACTGTGAGGCAGATGAATGAAGTGAATCTTGATGCACCCTACCTGTGGACTCCTTAATAGATGGGTTGTTTTTAGGTGTATTTTCTAATAGCTTTAGTCATGAGCACTCCAACTGATATGGTTAGGATGAGTCCTTACTGGGATATGTCTCTCTGTGTGTATAATTTTTCAGTTTACTAGAAAATTCGAAACTATATAGATCACACCATGGCTGGGGAGACTCACCATGCATCTTAATATAGAAGAAGTTTTAGATTTTATTACTGCAAGGAAAAGTCTTTTAAAAAATTTAGAGAAAATTTGTACTTTTCATCCTCAAATGTAAATTTATTCTTAATCAGTCCTCCATATTGCAGCCAGAAAGATAAAACACAAACTAAATCTTCTCAATTTACTTAAAATTCTTAGGAGACTACCCAAACATATTGCCTACAACTTTCTCACCTGGGGCTGAACATTTTAATAACGTGGGGAGATTTTTAGAAATAATAGTGCCCAGAGACTCGGACATACTAGATATTGGTGTGCTCTGGGCATTATAATTTGAATATGCAGCCAAGGTTATACAACCATACCCTAGAGACTAATTCAGTTGGTTTAGAATAGGATCTTAAAGCTATGATTTTTAATTTAACTCCACAGATAATTACAATGTTGCCAGGATTGAGAAACATTGGCTATGAACAAAGTACAATCCTTTAGCATAGGGTACATTATGTGTTATTATCCCTGCTCAAGAGTTTTCAAAGTAGTTTTCTAAATAAGGGCTTCTGTCTTACCCTATGTTTCAGTCATTCTAAATTAATTTAAATTTGTTTCATCTTTATATAACAGAAGTATTCAAAAACAGTGGTTTAAATAGAAAAATACTTTAAAAACATTTTAAAGTATTAATTGATAGTTCCTAAGTGTTATCAGACAATAGTTTCTTTTACTCTTAATCAGCTAGAAATTATGTATATGGACAAAACCAGCTGCAGGGGGGCTTGAACACATTGCCCCTACAAACAAAATGTGCTCTAAAGTGAATGGGAAGTGGGTGGGCATGGTGGCTCATGCCTGTAATTGTAGCACTCTGAGAGGTGGAGGTTGGTGAATAACTTGATCTTGGCGTTTGACATCAGCCTGAGCAAGAGCTAAACCCATCTCTAAAAATAGCTGGGCATTGTGTCGGCATCTACAGTCCTGACAAGATCACTTGAGCCAAAGAGTTTGAAGTTGCTGTGAGCTATGATGGTATAGCACTCTACGCAGGGAGAGAAAGTAAGACTCTATCTCCAAAAAGAAAAAGGAGGAGGAGGAGGGGTAAAGAGGAGGAGGAGGAGAAAAGAAAAACTAGGCAGATATTATGGTGGGCACCTGTAGTGCCATGAGAAGACGGAGGCAAGAATGATAGCTTGAGCCCAGGAGTCTGAGTTTGCTGTGAGTCAGGGCACTCTAGACTTTGAGACTCCATCTCAATAAAATACAAATAAAATTGAATAGATAAAAAAATAAATAAAGTGAGTGGAAAGTAAAATATAGGTATTGGTTTGCAACTAGCTGCATGTGCCAAATGATACACAATTTCCACAAACACATGATGCCCCTCCCCTTTCTAGTACCTATCTTCAATAGCCAAGCACTAGTCACCTTTCAAGTCTCAGCCTAACTAGTACATTAACTATAACCTGCTGCTCTACCAACCCCACTTTTTGTAAAATTGATTACCCCCTCTTTTTCTTTAGACATACTGACATCCTGCCATCTAAGAATTTGTATAGCACTTGCTTGTTTACATAACACTCTCTTCTTATAAAACTATAAGGTCCTTGAGGCCAAAGACTGATTTATAAAACAAATATTTTTGGTATCTGATGATACTTAAAGGACAGTAGTTATAGCAAAGCCTTCATACGTGGGCTCAACCCTGGCTTTAAGAACTTATTTGTTTGTGTAGAATTCAGAAAAGTCATATAATCTGTCAGTGCCTCATCTTTTTCTCTGTAATTTTACATTTTGGTAGCATAAAAATAGCACCTGTTTGGGGGCGGTGCCTGTGGCTCAAAGGAGTAGGGCTCCAGCCCCATATGCTGGAGGTGGTGGGTTCAAATCCAGTACTGGCCAAAAACATTAAAAAAAAAAAAAAAAAAAAAAAAGCACCTGTTTGATAAATTTATTATGAGGGTAAAATTAATGAATAAACAAAATACTTAGAATTGTCCCTGGAAAAGTGCTATAGAAGTAGTAGCTAGAGTTGTTAATGTACTTAATAGTGAAAAAGAATGCCATATTTATTGAATGAATGAATTATAGATATATATTGATTACAGATTTTAGACTATGAGATTTATGTAAGAGTCACAGAAGCATGAAAAGTTGCCTTTACAAAATAAAAGTAGAAAAAATAGTTGGAATAAAAGTACTAACATTTGATGCTGTATTTATATAAGACATCAGATTCATGAAATGCATTATAAGTGATACAATTGAGAGGCAGCAAATTTCATAATGGGCAAAATAAAAATGGGAAGAGTCATGAAGGAGGTGGAGTTTGAACTGAATGTTAAGGGATTTACAGAGGGCATGACCAAGAAAAAAATGGAAAAGATGTTCTCAAAGTGAGTGCGATATGTTTTGGAGACAGTGAGAGTAACCTGACTAGAACAGAACTTACAGTCTGGGACATAGATTAAAATGAATATATATATATTTTTCATTAAAATGAATATAAATATATATATTCCCAGGATTTATTGTATCTAAACAATATATATGTATATATATATTCATTGTTTATATACATAAACAACATAATGCCTATTCCAGGAATTTTGTTCAATATTTTCTTGCAAGTCCTAAGAACAAATCTAGATACAGAATGTAAAAATCAAGCCAGGTGTGGTGGCTCACACCTATAATCCTAGCACTTTGGGAGGCTGAAGCAGAAGGATTGTTTTCACTCAGGAGTTCAAGACAACCCTGAGCAAAAGGGAGACCCTGTCTCTAGATAACAAAAGAGAGTCAGAATATTAAGAAAAAAAAAGAAAAAAAAAAACTCAATTTGAAAGAAAATAAAACGAAGATAGATTTGGTGGAGGCAAGAAATCTCATGATTAACATAGTATATGAAAAGATGTCCATGTGATGATATACTGGAGCATTTGAGGAGAGAATGGCTTGGGACTAAGAAAGATAGTGAAGATGAAACGTATTTAATAAAATGCATGAAGACACATAGCATACTAGCATTAGCTAGTTACAAAAGCACAAATAGGTTATGAAAGATGAAACAATTCTATAGATCTACTGTATAATATTGACTTTATAGTTAACGATACTGCAATTTACAATGAAAAAAATTACCAAAGGGTAGATCTCATGTCCACAACAAAAAAGAGACTATCAAACCAAAAATGTGAAGATAAAGGGTTTTTTCTTTTTCCTTTTTTTTTTTTTTTTTTTTTTTTTTTTTTTTTTTTGAGAAATGAGGTCTTACTATATTGCCAGATTGGTCTTCAATTCCTGGCTTTAAGAGATCCACCCTCCTCAGTACCCACAAAGAATTGAGATTGCAGGTGTGAGTTACCATGCATGGCCAGATGAGGTTTTGTAATTGCAAATGTCCAAATGTTACAAGGTCAATATTTATTGATCACCCTATAAATTGCTATAATAACCCAGGTTCTTACAGTACTTTGTTTTGTTTTGGTCCTGCAATTCTCAGCATATTGAGTTGGAATCTGGTTGTGGGTTTAACACTTTTTGGCATTCTATTGAGATGTGTTATCTGACCATAACCTTTTTAATTTTCCTAGAATGTCCTCCTCAAACTTCCCATTCCTATTTGTCAATATAAGACCACATGTCATATGCCTTTGTCCTTAGCGTGAGGATGGCTGGGAAAGTGAGTATCTAGAAATTTCAGACTCTGGAGTGGTGGATATCTACAAATTAATAAAATGAAGTAAATTTATTAAAATTAAATCATTAATATCAAGAAGAATGATAAAGATATAATGGACATTGGAAATGGGATTAGATAGAATTAGCAACCAGTTCTGCCACACACCTCTTACACTGGGCCATCTTCCATAAAGCATGATTGAGTATTTATGATTTACTAATTATACCATGGATTAAGTTTCCAAATTTACTCAAACCAAAAATGTGAAAATAAAGTGTAGTTTGTGTATTTTTTATTAAAATATGTGATCTTTGAAGTTTTCACTGCATAAACCAGCAAGGAAAACGAAACAAAATATAAAATTCTATCAACCCCGTCAAATTCAGTCTAAAGAAGTAAATTCTCCCTTAGGCAATGTCTGCTGGCCAACTTCAAGTAGTATCTCAGTATTTGTAATCTCTACCTATTCCTCACCATTTCTAAGTATCCCTTGGAGTACATCTACCTTGTTGTAGAAAAAAATTGCAAAGGTGGCATTAGCATGAAGAAAGAGAACTTTATAGTTCTGATACCCTCATCTGTATGAACCCCTTTCAAAGATTTAAATTTTAAATTATTTTTCTTAAAGATTTCTTTCAAGACTGTATCTGTATCAGGCCCCATGCAAATTGGATTATCCACTGAGTATGTACTACACAATCTTTTCTTTTCTTTTTTTTTTTTTTTTTTTTGTTTGCTGTTTTTGACCAAGGCTGGGTTTGAACCCCCCACCTCCGGCATATGGGGCTGGCGCCCTACTCCTTTGAGCCACAGGCACCGCCCTACTACACAATCTTTTTACAGTAGAAATCAGGTAGGGCCCTTGATTCATTTAAAGGCCTCTATAAACGCATTGTTCACCACATAGGCATGAAACCTTCACTGATCATTTCTTAGGTTACTATTTTCATCGGCTAAGTAGAATAGGAAGAATAATATTTTAACTACATCTTGACCACTTAATCAGCCTTACCATGGCTGCACACAATGAGCTGTTTGCTCTTTGCTCAGTCTTCTCAGTCTTTCAATGATTCCACCTTTCCTCCCTGAATCATGTGGTTAAATTTATATGTCAAAAGCAGGACTAGGGAAAACAAAAATATTGCTTCAGACACAGCTCCCTCTCCCAACTACACTGTAGAATGACTATCTACACAATTTTATAAGTGAGTGTATTCAGGATACACACAGAGGCATTTGGCCTTCCCTGACATGCCCTGGAAGTTTGCATGGGGAAGTCTTCAAAGGGACCTCCTGTTGAATCTTAATCAGAAGTCATGTCAAAACACTTCTGCATTAAATATTTTTTCCTTTCTCCTTGTGCCCAAAGGTATGAGATGGGAACACTAATTATCTCCTTTAACTTTGTCACTCTTAGTGCTCCGCAAAATCTTGAGCTGTAGCCTTCATATGTCATTAACAATGACTTCTGTGCTTTTTCAAACTTGTATTGATACACAGTAAACCAGAAAATTGTGTGTGTATGTGTATCAAATCAAAACAGATTTTATAAGCAATCTACCTTTTATTTTATGCATAATGCTCTAATTTTCTACTGTAGTCAATTCACTTCTTCAAAATGTTATATAAGACCAGAAAACTGATTTTATAATCTATTGATGGGGTTCTACCTATATTTTAAAAATCACTGTTTTTTTTACAATCTCTTATTATCATAGCTTTGCAAGGTTATGATTAGAAGAAATTCTAAAACTTCTAGACCTATATCTTAATATGTTATTTAAGGGTTAAAGGAATCATAAAATAAGCATATCATCCTGTATCAAAAAAACCCAAAGATTCTGCCAAGAGACTCCTGGAATTGATACATAAATTCAGCACTGTTTCACAATAAAAAATCTACGTCCACAATCAACAGCATACACCAAAAACAGCCAAGCTGAGAATTAAATCAAAGACTCGATACCTTTCACAATAGCAACAAAGAAAATAAAATGACTAGGAATATGTTTAACAAAGTTAACAAAGGAAGTGAAAGACCTCCCTAGAAGGAATTATGAATCATGGGGGAAGGAAATCATGGAGGATATAAACAGATCGAAAAATATGTGTCTATCATTCTCATGGACTGGCAGAATCAATATTGTTTAAATGTCTATACTCCCAAAATGATCTACTGATTTAATGAAATACCCATTAAAATACCAATCTCATTTTTAAAAAATCTAGAAAAAATAATTCTATGCTTTGTGGGCAGTGGCTGTGGCTCAGTGGGTAGGATGCCGGCCCCATATACCAAGGGTGGGGGGTTCGATCCCAGTCCCAGCCAAACTGTAACAACAAAAAATAGCCAGGCATTCCGGCAGGCATCTGTAGTCCCAGCTACTTGGGAGGCTGAGGTAAGAGAATTGCCTAAGCCCAGGAGTTGGAGGTTGCTGTGAGCTGTGACACCACAGGACTCTACTCAGGGCAATAAAGTGAGACTCTGTCTAAAAAAAAAAATTCTATGCTTTGTATAGAACCAGAAAAGAGCCTGAGTAACCAAAACAGCCTTAAGCAAAAAGGACACACTGGGAGGTATCAGAGGTATCACTTTACCAGATCTCAAGCTATACTGCAAGGATTCAGTAACCAAAACAGCATGGTACTGGCACAAGAATAGAAACATAGACCAATGGATCAGGACAGAAAATGCAGATATAAAATCATTCTCACATTGCCATATGTTCTTTGACAAAGAAGACAATAACATACACTGGGGAAAGGAATCCCTATTCAATAAATGGTGCTGTGTAACAGACTTAAACCCAAGACATGAAACTATAGGAATTCTAGAATTAAATGTTTGAAAAACTTTTATAGACATTGGCCAAAGCAGAGAATTTATGAAGAAGACCCTAAAGCTAACCAATCGTAGCTAGAACAAAACCTAACAAATGGAATTTGATTACGTTAAAAAGCTTCTGTACCACCAAGGAAACAACAGAGCAAATAGACACTATACAGAATCTGAGAAAATATTTACAAGCTCTAAATTAAATAGAGGGTGATAACAAGAATCTACAAAGAATTCAAGCAAATCAAAAAGACAAAATCAAACCTCATTAAAAAGTAGGTAAAAGATATGAACAGAAGCTTTTCAAGAGAAGATAAACTAATAGTCATAAACATTTGAAAAAAAGGTTCAAAGTCTTTAATCATCATAGAAATGCAAATCAAACAAATGTTCAAATGAGATACCACATAACTCCCATGAGAACTGGGTTTTTTGTTTTTTTGTTTTTTTGTTTTTCACTAATGTCAATTTTTTTTTTTTTTTTTTTTTTGTTGATCCCACATTGCACTCATTTGTCATGTCTCCTTAGTATCTGTGATACTTTTTTTTTTTTTTGAGACAGAGTCTCAGGATGTCACCCTGGGTAGAATGGTGTGGCATCATAGCTCACAGCAACCTACAATTCTTGGGCTTAAGTGATCGATCCTCTTGCCTCAGTTTTTCTATTTTTATAGAGACTGGGCTCTCACTTTTTGCTCAGGATGGTCTTGAACTTGTGAGCCAAGCAATCCACCCGCCTTGGCCTCCCAGACATCACCTTAACAAAGAGAACTGGTTTTATCAAAAAGTCCCCAATCAAGTGCTGGCATGGAGAGAGAAAGGAATATTTATATCCTGGCAATTAAAGCTGTTCCATAATAGAAAAACCATTGTGGTACGATCAGGTATAATAGAGAGAAAGTGTATGTTTTCTTAACTATGCTTTGGGTATACCAAAGTTCAGTTTTGGAGCTAAGACTCAGATTCTTAAAAACTATTTCACTGTAAATATATAGTTTTTGGAGAGACCTTAGTGGTACAATACTACCTCTATAATTTTTCTTAATTTCACTAAGTTCAAATGTACTTCCATTTGTTGACTTGGTCTTAGTTTGGTTTATTTTGTATGTATTCATCATAATAGTACTTTACCTAATCAATAATGCTGAGCCTTGTTTTACGTTTTTGTAACAGAATTTACTTCTCACACCTCTAGTGGTTGGGAACTCCAAGATCAATATGTTGGTGAATTTAGTGTCTAATGAATGCCATTTTCTGGTTCATAGATGACGCCTTCTCCACTATACATTCACGTGATGAAAGGGGCTAACAAACTCCTTTGGGTCTGTTTTATAAAGACACTAATTCCATTCATGACCTAATTACCCTCCTAAGGACCTACCACCTACTACTATGACATTGGTGTTTAGGTTTCTAATACATGAATTAGGAAGAAGACACAAACATTCAAAACACAGCACGTCCAGAGAGACCATGCCTGAGTTTTGACCCACAGAACTGTGAGATAGTAAGTTTGTATTGTAAGTGGTAATTTTTTACACACTAGGAAACCAGTAAGTTAGAGTTCCACTTTTATTGGCTAGTTTCCCATACGTCCTCCTAAACTTACATTAGGGTCTTTTTACCAAGCAAAATTGTATTTTTTTTTTTTTAAATCAGGCTTATTTATTGCTTTTAGTTTTTAATTTAGGGAAAGTTGGAAACTATTTTTCTGACCTCTCGAGTCTTTAACATTTGAGTTATTTTTCATTTACAATAAGAAATTGCTTTATTTAGTAAAGTAGTTTTTATACCTCGGTTACGTTTTCTTTTCATTTAAGTTTTTTCGTTTCTTATTACATTTTCTATTTTAACTTTTTGTTATTTTGAATGCTGTTTTCTCATATTATGCTTGGTTTTACCACAAGTTGTTTCTATGTTTATGTTAAAAGCAATCATATTTCTGAATTCTTTTACTTTTTTAGTAGTCTCTCAGCTGAGGCTATTGGAGCTTTAGAATGCAATAATATATTTAGATAATTCAAATTTTCTTCCTTCTTTGGAGTCTTTTCGTATTTCTTGTCTTTTATTTGTGATTACATTGGTCAGTATTTCCAGAACAATGTTAAATAGTAGTCGGAGTTGTGGACACCCTTGTTTTTGTGCTGGCACTAATCATCCCAGAAAACTTTCTTACTTTATATCTTTGATTGAAGCTCATTTCCATAATGTTTTTTTGTTGTTGTTGTTTTTTAATTTCTTTTCCTTTTTCTTGTCATTGTATTTGTTCTGTGTTCTACATCACTTCCTTCACCTTGCAAAATCCCTAATAGGTGCCCAGATATGTGCCAAACACTATAGATGTGCAATAGAAGTGAGAGGATTTCTATTTTCTTGGGAACTTTGGCATTGTTTTGATGCTCCAAAGGATTGAAAAGTTTTTTTCTCTGTTCTATCGCGTATTCAAGTCATCACTCATTTGTTTGTTTTCACTGTATGATCTAACAAAGCATCAAAGCATAGAGACCTAAATTCACTTGGCAACTCTGCCATTGGCCTTGAGATATGCAAGCGGCATGTGAGATAAGGACTGGTAAATCTAGCATATACATTTTCCGCCTTTGCAGAGGGACATTTGCACTCTGCCCACCACATGCGTGAACAGCACAGGGGTAAGGAATATGGAATCTATTGATAATCCTGGGAGGTAAAAGTGAATAGAATAGATGTTCAAACTCTGTTGAAAAAATAATTTTCTAATTTAAGAGGGATAATAAAAAATACGGAGGATTGTAGAAGGGAGTCTCTCTAGAAAGCAGAGAAAGGAGACAGATGTCAATGTGGCAAAGCATATTTTCAAAGGCACCCCCGTTAGGAGACAACTGGACAGTTTTTATTTACATTTTCCTTCACCTCATTTCTGGTTTCAGCCGAGGAATAAAGGGTAATATTGAAAAACCAATTGTTAGCAACCAGTTTTGAATATATTTTTAAGAATTTTTCCAAAAATTATTATTCTCTTGTTGATTTTTCAATTTCAGGGACAGCTATAGCATGTATAGCGCTCTTACACTATTGAGCACACGGGTGATTCAGTTCAGGGACAAAAGGGGAAAATCTGGCATTGTCTTAAATCACCGTTCCACTCAGGCCAGCGCAGTGGGGTGGATGTAGTGGCATTCCAGAGTGTGATTAGGGAGAAGCCATGGGGATATGACACAACCTCTTGGCCTCATAAGATTTACAGTGGGCTCTTATTAAATACGCATGTGGGTCTAGAATAAGACCTGATGATTTTTTGAAATACATTTTTTTAAAAATCCGAACAGCAGGCTGCTGCTTCTTTAAAATGATATGAATAAACCAATTACAAATGCCTTCATTTTCATTGTTTGTTCATGTGTAACAACACAAATGTGTTGCCATGTTTACATTTCCTGACACTTACATTTATTTCATTTACTAAAAAAAAAAAAAAAAAAAAAAAAAATTAAAGCATAACCATATTTTTCCACAGGCAAAACTTGGCTCCAATGGAATAAAGTTTTAATACTGAGACAGCATGTTTCATTTACAATTAATTTATTCTGCAGGAAATGTCTGAAGTTTATTATTTCAATAAGCAAATATAACTTGCCATTTATGAAAATATACACAATAAACTGTCAGAAATATTCAAATATGTAATATAAGACAATTAAAATGCTGCGTTACTAAATTTTATTTTAAGATTGGTTAGAACACATTGACATCTATTCATAGTCTTATTTATGGCTCAGGACTTTTCAGAAGCAAAACCATGAAACATTTTGTTATAACAAGTATTAAGTTTAGAATGAAACTCTACTATCAATCTTCTATCTGATATGTGGCACTTAAGTTAATTTAGTATAATCTACCTTATAATCTACTTTATAATCTAAGGTAGATCACACTCTTCAGCCTAAGAGTCCTTAGATTTTAGGGTAGTGAGGAAGCCAACTCACATGGCATTTTACTGTGCACACTCTACTAGTGAGTGTCCTTGTGATTAACCCCAGTAGAATGCAAGAGAAAGAAGCAGGATTATACAGAGGGAGAAGTTTAGACAAGGAACCTGTGAGCATCACAGGATCTAGAAGGCTCATCAGAGTTGTCCTGGTTGGGGCCAACGTGTCCAGACATTTATATTGTGCCCAGGTCAGCCTTTGAACTGTTGTGGAGAGTGTGACTTGAAAAAGCCAGCTCTCCACAGTGGAGGCACTCCCTCAAGAAGCTGAGAGTTGATGCCCCTCCTGATAGCACACCCAGCAGCACTCTCACTCTTTCTTTTAATTGGAATTTAGGTTACATTACAGCATCCATCATGACATAACTTTTGTATTTGTACTGCTTGGCTCCATTTCATATACTTTTTGGCAGCAATTCTTCCTAGATTCTGATGATCTGCTCCTCTTGGGAAATCCTAGAAGTAAGAGGCTTCTAAGCTAAAGTGCAGCCCATAATATCTTGTGTTGCAACAGATACTCTTCTTCTTTTCTCTTATCCATTCCAAATTTTACTCTCCCTCAACCATTATCTACATGAGACTTATAGTGCTTCCTGGTAACAAGACAAAGACTCTTATTTCCAAAGGGTCATCTTTCTCTACTGAGGCTACGGTTAATTCACTTTCCCATTTACCAGACACACCTCGGGGGCACCAAAACACACCCAGTGGGTTATCTCCTGCCAATGAGTAGGAGGGAAGCCTGATGTACACAACATGGCTGGGGGGGAATATATTTGTTCTGTTCCCTTGTATGAAGTCTTGATCCTGATGTCAAACCGCCTGGTGTCAAGGTGCTCATTTAGGACCATAAGCCAAACTAAAGTAGCCAAGCCTTTATCTAGCAATTCTTGCTGTGCTATTGTAAGCAAGAATCAAAACAAGTGTTCTATTTTCCCCCATGAACCAGATGGGTGTGAAAGAGATCAGCACAGATGGAGAAATTAAGCAAGAGTGGAGAGGTTTCTTATGTAAGACCCCTTTGTGAGAAGAAAGAGGTAACCGGCATCAGCTGAAGACTCCTGATAAGGCCTTAGAATGGAGGTACTGGTCTAGGAATGCACATACGAGCACAGGGCCCTGGGGGATGGTCTGGGTCTTTATCATCAACTCCCTCCAGAAAACTGGAAGGCTCTGGCTTTACGCTAATATGATTTGGGCAAATTTCTCCCTTGAGGCCTAGATAAGTAAAAACATTTTAATTGCCTTTGGTTCAGATAGAATGATCAAACGGGGCCAGGTACAGTGGCTCACTCAGGTTGAAGTGGGAGGATCACTTGAGACCAGGAGCTCGGGAGGAGCATGGGCAACACAGTGAGATCCTCTCTCTACAAAAAAAAAAAAAAAAAAAAATAGAAATGGAAGTCCTAGTATGTACCTTTAGCCTTAGCTGCTTGAAGGCTGAGGCAGGAGGATCACTTAAGCCCAGAAGTGTGAGGTTGCAGTGAGCTTCGCTGATGCCACTGCCCTCTAGCAAGGGTGATACAGTGAGAGCCTGCCTCATAAAAAAAAAAAATGGAAACTAATAATAATGACATTAATAAATTTGAGAGTGGGAGAAACATACATAGATATCAGTGTTCCACAGACTCCCCAAATGTTTGGATTTCCTTTTTTTCTAGTGTAAATTAAGTCTACTAAATGGCAAGGGAAAAAACTGAGCGAATCATTACTTTATATATTTCCCATGGTGTTACAGGCCTTTTCCCAAAGGACTTACTATTCTCTTTAACGAGTGGGTTCTGAATTGAAACCTGAATCAAGTTCAGACACTAGAAAAAAGATTTTGGAATATTTTTATGGGTTAACTTCTTCCAGCCTCCCGATCATTCATTTTTAAAATTTCTTCTTTGTGTAAAAATTTAGTAATGCCATTCTTGGGCATTTACTTACTTTGGTCATCACTTTTTCATACTTTTAATAGTAATTCCCATAGTGTTCACATCATCTCCTGAGATTCTCACTGAAATGTTAAAAGCTACATCTTGAGCTAATACTTCCAAATCAATAAACTCCCATTTACTTGGTGTTCTGGGCTTCAAAATCAAGTGCCCCAGTATTTAAGTTCACTTGTCACATAAGGATCCACTAATTCTGTATACAGTTATTAATGAAAATGTTAGAAAGTAGTGAAAAACTGAAACAAGTATCTACAACTTAAAATATTTTAACTGATATAAACTTATTAAATGTTGAGTGATATTTTCCTTAATGTTGAGTGATATTTTCAGCTTCTTATGTTTATATATTCTCAAATACCAATATTTTGAGTATTAAAAAGGGAAAATAATACTTATGTTTTCTTTATATTTAAGGCAATTAGAGCACAAAATTCTCCCTTTATCCTTTTCCAGATGTATTATTGTATGATTGACAAAAATTATATATAATCAATATGAGAAACATGATATTTTGAGATTCATAGACATTTTGAAATTAACACAATCAAACTACCTGAGATACCCATCACTTCACGTTACCTTTTGTATATGTGTATGATGAGAACAATTGGGATCTACTCTTTAGTAAATGTCAAGTATACGATTCATTATTATTAATTACGGTGACCATGAAATACATTAGATCTTCATAACTTATTCATCTTATAACTGAAAATGTGTATCTTTGACAAGCATCTCCCCAACCATCAGCCCTTGGCAACCACCATTATTCTCTCTGTTAAAATTTTTTAGATTCCACATAAAGTGAAATTATGTGTTAATTCTTTTTCTGGGTCTGATTTTTTATTTTAAGTTAGTGCATCCTCCCTTACTTGCTCTGCACCAAAGTATATCATCTGTGCATTAATAACAATGGCTTCAATTTGAGTTTTTCAAGGGAGAAACTGTAGATTGTCACATACAATTTTCTAAAATGTGTTGCTATTTATTCGCTATTTTTTTCCCCAAGTGGAACTTTTGGCATAGATGTGATATAACAGTGGTCTCTTCCACACAACTGTATAAGGCTAACTGTATGGTAATTGTCCTAGAGTACTCGGAAAGAATGCTGAGCTGTTGGCAATAATTCTTCATGGTATTTCTATAAATCCTGTGGCAGTAGTTGTTCTGGATCATTTAGGAACAGATATCTGTATAGCAAATGGCTTTGGAAGATGAAGAGAGTATTTTCCTTATAGGTAGAGGGAAGATTTGTACAGGATAATAGAGCTTACGTTTTCCTATGAGGATAAAGGGTAGGAAGATTTGCTCAAAGTCCCTTACATAGGATTATATTTCCTAATCTCAGGGTTCTTCAGCTGTAACACAAACCCACAAACTGTTGTACAGAATTTACCAGGGCTTGCCCTGGGCACTGGATTCCCTTGGAACTCAGTAGTGTTAATTATGTCACATAACAAATGATCACAAACATAGTACCTTAAAACAACATGTGTCTGTTGTGTCCACTTCCCTCAGGCCCAACTGAGGAAGAATCATGTTACAATTTCATTCAGGCTATTTGCAGTTACTTGTTGTGTGACTGACGACCTCACGTTTCCTATGCTGTTGGCTGGAGTTTGCTTGGTACAGATAGTTACTAAAGGCCATCAGCCATTCCAGGACAAGTGATTTCTCCAACATGGCTGCTTTTTTCATGATGCCCACAACAAGAATCTCTAGCTCCAATATTCTAAGACAGTCTTGTTAAATGTAATGTAATCCTAAGAGTGGCATCCTCTCACCTTGCCATACGATGTGACTTAATTAAAAACGAGCTATCCTGTCATTGTTGACATATTCTATATGTTAGAAGCAAGTCATAGCCCCACCAGCCCTCAAGGGAAGGGGATTACACAAAAGCATAAACATCTGGATGTGAGAATCACTGTGGGAAAAAGAGGTCACCTTTGGGTCTGTCGGTCACAGTGTGTAATGGGCATTGATGCAAAAATTTAAGTTCATGTTGTTTGTTGTGCTGTGAGTAATGAGTAATGAGTAAGTCCCTTGTATCTTACCCAAGAGTTCCAAATCTTATGCCAGAATCTATGAACTAGTGGCAGGACAATTTGTTACCTGATAAATAGGGTAAAATCTCAGACTTTTTACAGCACATAACATGATATTTTCTAGTTCGCTCCTGGAAATTCAGAGGCTACTGAGAATTTAGGGTTATGTTATTCTGGATTATTCAGAGACAAAGAGTTTTTTGAACTATATAGCACTTTCATCCCTGATATGGTAGACACTCAGAAACTGTGTGTTTCTGAGGATAAATACATTTGACACATGGTACTGAACACTCTAATCCCTACCTAAGTAAGAGCTTTTCAAGCTGTGGCTTTCACATTGAAGCCAATCCATGTAGTTTACATTACATTACCAGTTTACTTAAATTGAATCGTTTTAGACCTTTGGTTAGAATTATTGTATAACCAAAACAAGTGTGGGAAAGGCAATATACCAAAACTCAGCTGTGAAATGTATGGTTGGTGACCTGAAAGAAATACAATTGTTCTTTTCCAAACTTGATAGAGTCTTGCATCATTTTTTTAAAGTTTGACAGTATATAATATCTTACTAGGATGAATAAATACACCATCAGGGTGATTTTGAAATGCAGATTGCTTTAAAAATTGTGCTAAAATGGCTATTTTTTCTGCAGACTACTTAGCAATTTGAGTTCAAAGATCACTAGTTGAATAGCCCATAAAATGTGCATTATGTCATTTTATATACCTCTAGCTGCCAAGCACTCAAGATCATAATAAGAAATTAAATAGTTCAAAGGAAGACAAATTTGTGCAAGTTAAGTGGTGAGACAATACAATGCTCTCCTGATAGAGAAGTTATTACAACACTTTATAAAGTGTTCATAACTCTTTACCAGCTTGACTTCAGCATAGTTTTGTGCTTTTGCTAGAGAGATACATTGTGTAGTTTATCCAGATTGGTCTGTACCCATAATTTAAAGGTACTCTGTTCCTCTCTTCTAAATTTTCCTTGCAGTCTTTGACAATAGCAGTCATTGCCACAATCTTAAAATACAAAAGAGAAATGCTTCCTTTCCCCTTGCTGGACGAAAGCCTTTTGTAGGACTCAGGAATTAATAAAAGTGACTACCATCCAGTATTTTCTTTATTTTTCTTCACCCCCCCCTAAAATTCTTCATGGGAACTGCATTTGATTTTGTCAGGTCCCTTCTCAACACCTCTCCAAGCAATCAAGAAGCATTTTAACACTCTCAGAAAAGGTGAGACTCTCCAGATTGTTTATAAGCCATGCAAGGTAACTAGTTTCCAAGTCACCAGTTTTCATCCTATTACAAATCCATCAGGGTCATTTCTTCACCTTAGAATCACCACTGGCTTCCCATTCTATGTTTGTCACTGTTTCCCAAGCTTTAAAGTATAGAAAAACCCACTAGTCAACTTGTGTAAAACACAGTCTTTCAGGCCTATCCCCATAGTAGCTAACTTATGGTTTTGCTTGTTCATTGCATACCTTTGGGTGTGTTATTTATTAGAAAGATTTCACTTCTAGAGTATTTGTATTTAGTAAATATTTAACAACCAATTCTCAATAAAAGAAAAAGAAAGAGAAATAAAGACAATTTGACTTATAATATTTGCCAACTTCCATGATGTAAACATTGGCATAATGGTCAGTATTCAGCCTAATGAAGGAATATCATTGGAGACAGCTTTGGGAAAAAAATTCTTAAATTTTTGTGAACTGGGAAGGTCTAGCTCTAGCTCATTACTGCACCTAGGTAAATCCACTTCTCTTAAATTGTTCATAACTTCCTACTCATATGTCATTATTTGCTACTAGTACCTGCGATTGACTTGTTCCCTATCCCTGAAAGGCAGAACTGTCCTTTCCCTCCGATCAATTTCTCAAGGGATACTCATGATCTGTCAGGGAAACTATTGTCAAAATGACAACCTCAGATGTTTCCGCAGTTAATAGTGTTTCTATCACTAACCAAACCATATTGCAATTATCTGTTAAATGTCTATTTTAACCCTAAACAGAGCCATCAGGAGTTATATTTTATCTATCTTAAGTTTCACCAGAGCATAACAAAATTCTTGAACTAAAGATTTGTAAAATGTATAATTCATCCTAATGAATTAATATAACTGAGCCAGTAACTTTAATATCGATTTATGATTGATACATTAGATAAATATCAAACAGGACTTCTGACAAGAAGATTGTTAGGTAATTAATGAATTTTAAAAGGAGAGATAATTGAAAAAATATAGAGAGAATTAAAAAAATATACAAAAAATGCCTTGCTCAGGGAAGTCAGCTGGTCAACTTTTGAGTTGTAAAACTCATTGGTTAGCCTTATAAACAGTATGATTACATTTTTTCACAATTTTTAAAATTTTAATAGATATGTAATAGTTTGCATCATATATGGTAAATGTGATGTTTCGATAAAAATATACAGTGTATTATAATCAAATCAGGGCCAATGGGAGATCCATGATCTCAAACATTATCATTTTTTTGTGTGTCTTGGGAATATTTCAAGTCCACTCCGGTAGTTATTTTGAATTATATAATAAGTTATTGTCAACTATAATTGTCCCACTGTGCTATGAAACACTATTTCTTATTCTTTCTATCTTCATATATTTATTAACCCAATAACAACCACCTCTTTATTCTCCAACCCTTCTGAGCCTTGATAACCATCATTCTACTCATGATCTTTATGAACTCACATAAGTGAGAACATGTAACATTTTGTAATACATCTGGCCTATTTCACTAAATATATGTCTTTCAGTTCCATTCACATTGTTTCAAATAACAAAATTTTGTAACAACATGATATTCCATTGTGTACATATGCCACATTTTCTTTATCCATTCATCCATTGACAGACAAAGTATGGTTGATTCCCTATCTTGGCTAGTGTAAATAGTACTGAAATAAACTTGGGAGTGCAGATATCTCTTTGGTATGCTAATTTTCTTTATTTTGGGTTAACATTTGATTATGTTTTATTCCTATAATCATATTTATATTTATAACAGTCAAGAATAATGAAAGTAATAAAATTTCAATATTCAAAGCATAATTCCAAGATCAAGGAGAAAGTATTAATCCCCTATGTTACTTACCTCAAACCTGTAAGAGTTAGTCAATACTAAAATTCAAATATAAAACTCTTCAAAGACTATAAGGGAAAGATCATTGTTGAAAACGGTTTTATAGTAAAATCATTGTATAGTATCCATTCAAAGCTTTTATTCCATGTTAACTCAAATTCCTGTATTTTCCTAGAGAATTTAATAACTGTTGTTTATCTTTACATTCAGATTCTGTTATATACAGAAGTGATTTATCAAAAAAAAATTACTCAATGGAGACTTTCTTTGATAAATTTAGAAAATAAATAAATAAATAATTTCAGTCCAATCAACTATGTGCCCTTTAGGAGCAACTTAATGAAGCAATAGCCTGAATATCCCCAAATCATACGCATTATCCTTGCTGTTCAAAATGGGAAACTTTAGAAAAGAACTGAGGAACAAAGCATGTGCTAAAAATATTTTCAATGTTCAAGAAATACCAGCAGAAAGAACAAGTTCCAAATAAGCTGGGTAAATATGAGAGATAAGTTTAAGAACATAAATGCATTTTACCTTCTGTTAATGCTTCCTGCTTTTTTTTTTTTTTTTTATCATTTATGATGTGGGCTCCTGGGTCAAGAGATCATAAAATGAGAAATCTGGAGAAAAACTAAGAAATTCTCATTCCATTTCATTACTTGTCTGAGAAGGAAGGTAAACTTCAGGGCATGCCTGTGCTCAGTGGGGAGGGCACCAGCCCCATATACAGAGTTCAAATGGAGGGTTCAAACCTGGCCCTGACTAAACTGAACAAAAAATAGCCAGGCATTGTAGCAGGCACCTGTGGTCCCAACTACTCAGACAGCTGAGGCAAAAGAATCGCCTAAGCCCAGGAGTTGGAGGTTGCTGTGAGCTGTGTGACACCATGGCACTCTACCAAGGGTGACAAAGTGAGACTCTTATCTCTACAAAAAAAAAAAAAAAAAAAAAGGTAAAGTTTAAAAAGATAAAACAATATATCCAGTTTTATAACCAAGTTTATGGTATATCCATTATAAACTCCATGTTTCCTTCAACTAATCTAATTTTCTATTAATTATTTTATTTTGTCTCATTGCTCATCATCAGTTGTGAATTTTTTTTTTTAAATTGGTATCTTCCACTAATTAGTTTTGTGGGTCAGTCACGTCTGTTTATTTCTCCACGTCTTCTTCATTAACATCTGCAAAATGAAGAAATATGCTTTCTAGCTATCACATAGTCTACTCTTATGTCTCCCTAATTATTAACTACAAAAGATGAAGAAATAATTTAAAAGTATTCAGAAGCATATAAAGAACAAAAATAATACATTGCAATTGTTTACCAGTCCCCTGTGGATTTCAAATCCTGAATTGTGAATGACTTCAGGAATTTCCTTCCTGAAAGCTGGTCCAAAGGGTGGCATGTTTTCACTGACTAAATAACTTCTTGCCAAATCTATTTTCTTTTCCTCCATGGCATATAACGAGAATTCATATCCCAGGCTCCTTTAAATTTTGGTATGACTATGTGCCAATGGAATGGGAGCAGAAAGGATAGGTGTGACTTCCTCTCTGGCAATCAAATCTTCCTATGATTCTCCATGTCTTTTACCTGATGCCCAGACCTGCAATTCTGTAGAGGATCTAGAAACAAAGGAACCAAAACAACAAGGAGGAAAAATAACCATAAATAGAACACAGGCTTACAAAATAGTCATTTTATAGTCTACCCCCCACCATGAACAAGAAATAATTACCTATGGTGTTGGAGCACTAAGATTTATGGGTTTTTCTATTAAGGAAGTAATCCTTGAAGACACTATCTTATCCAGGATTGTATTTTAGGTTTCTTAAAATTCTATGGTGCTGATATCCTCATTTGGTAATCTGTATGTCTATAATAAATACACAAATAGTCTATGTTAAAATATCACCAAAGGCAAAATTTTTGTTTCTATATGTCAGTAATTATACTTCAACATAAATTAATACTTTTCAGAATATTTTATTTGGAATTCCTTTCCAAGATGTCAAAGTACTCAGCTATATTAATGAGTTATAATTTGCTTCCCTTTATGAAAATTGTATATATTTTTTGGCTTTGAAATTGTCATTTACATCCTTAGAGGTTTAGAAATTCTTGAAGGTAGCCTTAGGGAGGTTTATTTGTTAATTTCATATAGATTAAAACATGAACACTCTTAAAAAGGTAAAAATCTCTTCTTTCTCATATCATATTCACATCAAGAAAAGATTAACATATGTAGTTGTGATAAACATCTACATCCATCTTTGTCATTTGAATTTTCTATTATTTATAAAATAAATATTGCAAGAGAGAACATGAACATTTTAACAAGAAGTTTTAATAAATACATATATTTTTTCTATTTCTTTTTGTAATTTGAGAGAGAAAAAAAGGAAATGGGGGAAAAAAGAGAGAAAGAAGTGAGGAAAGAAAGTATTATAGAAAACCAAGCCAGTGACCAAAAGATACTGAATACAATAAAAATTTATGAAACTTATATAAATAATGTGTGGATTAAAATCAACTCTACAAATTAGTAATATTTCGTATACTAGAATCTTAATTTGCCACAGACTGCCTAGGAAACTAAAATGTATAAGTAGTAGCCAGAAAACTTACATTGGACTACAAAGTAAGAAGAAATATATTGGGAGTATAGATACTTTTCAATTATTATTTTTTAATTTATGAGAAAAGCAAAATAGTTGAACTTCTGGAAAGTCAGTGTTAAAAGGTCGGCAGACCCTGTTTCCAGTTAAATAATCATTTACTGGTTAAACATTATGATAAAATAAAATTCATTCAAGAAAATTTAATCCACATCAGTAAGAACAGTGTTGAGTCCACAGCACTTGAACCATAAGCCATGCCCATCTTCCTCCCCAGATGGGCATGACAGCAGCTCTCTTTGAGCAGATCAGTCAGGGAGGAGGGGCTTCTCATCTTCTCCCTCCCAGCCCTAGGGCCACAGTTTCATAGGCAGAGCAGATCAGAGATATCTCTCACCCTTCTCAGTTGTATGTCGCAAAAGATAAATAAATTCCAGGAAAGCACAGCTGACAGGACTAAGATCACCTTCTCTTACCCAGTCCCCAGTGTAGGCCAGCCAAACAATCCTGGTCAAACCTAATCCAGCCATGCTCCTTAACAAATAAACAAGCAAAAATACCAATAACAACACTACCCTCCCCCACCGCCAAGATCTGCAGTGTGGGGTTAGACTGTGTCCGGAGTTGCTATCATATATTATCTCACAGCAACAGAAAGGTTTAGGGGAAGGAGGAAGGGTAACAATATCAAGAGTTGCTAAAATACATTATAAAAAGTATATGTTTTTCAATAAAAAATATATGATTTATACCAAAACCCAGGATGGCAATAGCTATCTACAGGACTGAAGATCAGACAAGATTGTTTGCTGTTGAGGAAACTTAAATGTTGACTTCAGCAGACAAAAACTGCAAAGTATAGCTAGTATAAATATGTTAAGTATCTAGAGAAAATTGTTTCAGAAATCAAAGAAACGTGTGATGACAATGTCTTATCAAATAGAAATCAATAAAGAGAAATTATAAAAGGAAACAAGGAAAAGTCCTGAAATTGAAAAGTATAATAACTATTTTTTTTTAAAAAATTCACTAGCCGCCAGGTGCTCTGGCTCCTAGCACTTTGGGAGGTCAAGGCAAGAGGATCCCTTGAGATGAGGAGTTCCACATCAGCCTGAGCAAAAGGGAGACCCTGTTTTTACTAAAAATAGAAAATATTATCCAGGCTTTGTGGCAAGTGCCTGTGGTCCTGATACCGGAATTTCAGGTTCTTGATCTCAGTGATTCAAAGAATGAATCTACCTACCACAAGATCAGTACTACGTCAGGATTTATTCACAGAAACAAAAATTATAACATGTTGCAACCCCTATGACACTGGTCTCAGTCACCGCAGGAAGGAACCAGGTGTGACACGGATTGGAAGTACAAGCTTGCGGGAGGCGGGCAGACCTTAGCTGCAGGGGAGCCCTGAGTCCCCTTCGCAATGGCTGTTAAGGTTATACACAACATGTGTGGAGAGTTAAGATAACTGACATACACAACAGGTGTGGAGAGTTAAGGTAATTACATACAAGGGCTGCATGTGTAAGGATTGCCATGTGCTCTCTTCACATGATTTTTCCCCACGTGTTCTTTCCCCCACAACCCTCATGAAAAAGTACTAAGCATCAATGTTTATCACATGCTTACTAGTGAGTGACCAATCTTGTCTCATTCTGGAACACTGAGTTACTTGGGGGATTGCCCCAAGTCACAAAACCTCTCTAGGCTTACCAGGAGACTGTCCTGTTCTCAGTGTTTCCTAGTTATTTATTTATTTATTTATTCATTTATTTATTTATTTTAATTGTTAAATCATAGCTGTGTACATTAGTGCAATCAAGGGGTACAATGTGCTGGTTTCATACACAATCAGAAATATTCTCATCAAGACATGTACAGAACATTTCATCCCAACAAAACTGAATACACATTCTTCTCAGCAGCCCATGGAACATACTCCAAAATCGACCACATCCTAGGCCACAAATCTAACCTCAGCAAATTTAAAAAAATTAAATTATTCCTTGCATCTTCTCAGACCATCATGGAATAAAAGTTGAGCTCAATAACAACAGAAACCTGCATACACATACAAAAACATGGAAGCTAAACAATCTTATGCTGAAGGATACATGGGTTATAAATGAGATTAAGAAGGAAATCACCAAATTTTTGGAAAAAAACAACAATCAAGACACGAACTACCAGAACCTCTGGGATACTGCAAAGGCAGTCCTAAGAGGGAAATTTATAGCACTCCAAGCCTTCCTCAAGAA